>VDFB02007882.1:0-39758 GCA_007258455.2 Sequoia sempervirens | reverse complement strand
CTCTTCTTGGAGTGGGAGTTTATTTTTCATAAACCATTGGATTTGTTTCTTTCCAAGGGGAAAATGTTGTTTGCTAGTTTTCTATAATCTTCAACATTCATCTTTGAGCATTCACCATTAGCACATGCAAAAATTCCTTATGTGTGGATAAATACTCTCTCTTTCTCTCTCTCTCTTTATATCCTTTGGTTAAATATTGATTGTATATTCGTAATGGATGTATTCCTTGGGGGGTCATGTTGATTCCTTCTTTATTCACTTTATACACATTTTTTGTCTTTTGGAGAGGGATTTTTTCATAGGGGATTTTCTCCTTTACTCCATTTGTGAGAGATTATTTGTACATGGATACCTCATCAAGACTTATTGTAAGGACCCATATTTTCATGTTTTATATTTTATTCCTCCCTAATTAAAATTAAGGGGGATTTTGTGTCAACGAGGTTATTACCCATATAGTTTCCCTCTTGGGTCGTACTCACACCTAGTTAGTTATTTTTCCTAGTGCACTTTTAAGTCATTTACTCTTTATGAAACTTGTAATAATCCTATGGTGTCCTATCTCTAACCTTTCCTATATAAGAAAGGTTCCTATTTTACATTGTGTATCATGTATTCACTATATAATCTAGCATTCATTTATTTTTTCTACTCTCTTTTAGAGGGTTATTTTTCATTTTGTAGGTGATCTTTATTACTTGATTATATTGTGTGACTTACATCTATTACTTAAAGACTAAATAATACTTATGATATTTTTAGATCCCAATTCAAATAACTATTCCCATCTTCTCAAGCTAATATTTTTAGAAACTTTTTCTAATATTCACAATATTGGATGCTCAATAGTTTAAATAGGAAACCTACATGGTTGTATATTTAATGATAATCTATATGGAATAGTCTACTCATATAATTGAGAGAGTAAGTTATCTAAGGATCAATAAATCAAGAGGTGTCAAAAATAAATAATATTATGGAACAACAAATAACATTCATTAATATACTATACTTAGGAATCCTACATTATCTATCTTTTGTGTCTTCAATCTTATGAAATTGATAATAAGGGTTGATTTAGAGTAAAAGAGGTTTCATAATTTAATTTCTAATAGAAAATACCAAAAGACACTTCTTAGTACCATGTTATTATTGGTTGGTGATTTGACACATCAAACAACTTAGGTAAAGTACCAAGTGTACCTCACCTCTCTAGAAAGGGAATTGAAAATATCTGAAGTCCATATCCATATTACTAGGTCATGGTCATGTAAGATAACTTAGTGATTTTTGTAAGCTATTTCATTTCAAAGGGAATATGGTGTTTCATAAGTTATTTATATGAATAGGTGGTTTACTGCACAAAATAAATAGTGTTTCCAAATCTAATATTCCTCATTAACAAACCAAAAAATTCATTGTTTTAGATGTTATTAAAATTTCATAAACGCAGTAATAAACACAATTTGCAAGCATAATATTTTAACTTCATATCAATAAATTATAATTTTTGTCTAAAAATAATCTTTATCATATAATAAGCTATTAAAAATTATAAAATAAATAAGAATTTGAAGAGATAAAATGAACTTATTTCTTAGAGATTAAAAATCTACCCCTATTGAAGAGATCAATTCATTTTAAAGCCAATACTTATTTGTTCAGTTTATACACAACTGTTAGATTGGAAAGGTGAAATATAAGATAATGAATTAATCTAGGTCAATATTTCCACCTTGAACATTAAGTGACACAAAATTAACCACAATATATTGTTTGGTTGGTGTCCACAACAAAGAGCCAAATATGTTGGTTAGGGTTTTGGTCTCTTTTTGTTTGTTGTGTTGTGCAATGATTAATAAGATGTATTGAATTAGGTAAATTAGGACCAAATTGAATAAGTGTGATAAAAGCTAGAAATTACAAAACAAAATGATAGAAATAGAAAGTAGATCTGAAGAGTGCATATAGAAAGAGGAACTTGGCATTACAATTTGGAGCAAAACTAGCAGAATAGGGGCACTAGGCGCCCTAGTCTAGAAGTGTTGAAATCTAGGGTTTTAGGAATTGTATAGGTGTACCGTGTCTAAAGGTCTTTGATAGAAGAAATTAGGATCAAAATTTTGATAGATCTTAGGTAATCAAGATGCCCTAATTTTTTGATGAGGAGTACATAAATGCATGAATCAAGGTTTAGGAGCCTTGAGATCTCAAATCCACTTCAATCAACAACAAACTTATAAACCTAAAAAATAGACAGATGGATAAGGTTTGTGCCATATAGGGGCTTGTCTTGGTCAAACCTTGTGGTGGTGTTCTCACCTCCATGATGACAAAGATGATATATTCAATAAAGAGTGTGTGCTCTCAGGGGAGTAAAGGAAAAATAATAAATGTAAATGATAATGCACAAAAAAGGAGCTTACCACTCAGTTCTAAAACTCTTGTTGGACTGAGGTCACTTTTATCATCACACACAAGGAGAAAGAGAAAGATGCTTTGAGATCCTGCAAGTGTTAGTGCAATAATGATAATAAACATAAACAATAAACATCTTACAATGCATGAACATGAATTTTTTGATGGATTTACAAACTCTAATTGATTGTAATTATGTTTTTGATCTTCTTATTATCTTGCATTAATTTCTTTATTATGCCATAGAGAGATTATAATTTCTTAAGGGTTAAAAAGGAGGGAAGAACATATATATGAGTAAAAATAATATGAATTAACCATTAAGATAGGATGACAAATGAATTTGAATTCTTAACCATATTAAGGTTGACAATCAAATTTAAATTTTTGGGCATAAATAGATGGACATGGGTGTTGGGTGCCTGGCCCAAGCAATTTTCGTTCACTGAAAGTTCAATAAATAAGGATATAATTAAGTTTCCTAAAAAAACCATAAAAATATACATCATAAGCATAATTAGGAACATACACTAAAGAGGGTGCCAAATGTAGCGTGAAATTATGAATGGTGATAATTTATAACACTACATTTATCCCCCACTTTAGCAAGGGTATGTACTTACATCCATACCCACGGTAAAGTACAAATAATCCAAAGTCTTCACCAACACCATTGCCTAACATGGAGGAAATGTGTAGAAGGTTATTGGTTGTGAACCACTATCAATGATGGATGGATTTTTTGGTTACAACCAAGTGAAGGTAAAAGAGTCTGAGTAGTATAAAAATTCTTTTACCACACCATGGGGCACTCATGTCTATGTAAGAATGTCATTTGGTCTGGCTAATGAAGGAGCAACATTTCAAAGAGCTATGGATTTTGCATTTTCATATTTCATAGAAATACTCATGGTGGTATATCAGGGTGATCTTACTAATTATTCCAAGGAAGAAGATCATTGCATGCATCTAGAGAAATTTTTTGCTAGATCTCTGGAATATGGTATTTCCCTCAACCCTAATAAATATGTTTTTAGGGTAGCAGAAGGAAAGTTGTTAGGCCACATAGTGTCCAAAGAAGGCATTAAAATTGATCTAGAGTGAGTTGCAACAATAGAGAGGATTCCTCATCCCATGGCTATTAAAGGTATTCAATCCATTTTTAGGCAAGTAAATTTTATAAGAAGGTTTGTTACCAACTTTGTTGATAACAAGGTCTATCTCTAATATGCTAAATAAAGGAGAATCAATATCATGGAGTGAAGAGCCAACCAAGGTCTTCCAAAGCATAAAAGAGGAAATAAAAAAGGCCCTTATTTTAAAATCCCCAGATTTATCAAAGCCTTTCCAAATTATTTGTTTTGCTTCATTCCACACTATTGTTGGTGTCTTGTTGCCAAAAAATAAAGTATTTGAACAACCAATTTCTTTCTTTAGAAAATCCTTGCAAGTTGTTGAGTTGAAATATGACATGGTAGAGAAACATGCATATGCATTGGTTAAATCAATCAAGAACTTTAGGACATATCTAGTGGGAGCTACAACTATTGCATATGTTCCCTATGCTATTGTAAAAGAAATTTTCACATACTAAGAAGTGACAAGAAGAAGATGTAGAGGGATCAATAAGATCCAAGAATTTAAGATTGACATCCAAATCACAAAGCTTTTCAGAGGACAAGAGTTAGCTAAACTCATGGCTGAGTCAAATCTAGCCCGGCCAACCCAAGTCAATAATGTAAATACAAGCTTAATATCTTCCGAGTGTGATATGTAATCTTCTTGGTAGAAGGATATCATCTACTAATTGCACACACCAAAAGCGTCTGTAATTTGATGCAGGTACATGAATGACAATAATAAAACATTAAAAGTTACATCCCATCAAACATGCTATCATCCAAAAAAATGAGCTGCAAGTGAAGCACAGAGATTGAGCTCTTCAAGTGCCACGAAGAACAAGCCAACGCAAATTTTGGAGGATAGCATAGTGCGGAGCTGGCGGAGGAATTATATTACAGCCACACAACAATTACAATATATTGAGATATGGTTATTGCATGGCCTACAAAATTGAAGATGCAAAAGATGGTCACAGCTGATGGATGTTGTGATACTTTCTCAAAAGGAAGCTAAAAACTTTGAGAATCTCTACTCCTAAGACCAGTATATCATTTTGTGGTAGCCCATTCCCATCAATAGTAAACGGGGATTTCAGGAGAAATAACTAAGAAGTCAATTGGTGGACATAGATGGATTTTGGTGGCCACTGATTACTTCACAAAATAGATAGAAGCAATCCCCACTAAAAAGGCCACCAACAAAGTTGTGACTGATTTTCTAATGAACAACATTATCACCAAATTTGGAGTACTAGTTAGGTTGATATTAGAAAATTCCATGTGCTTCAGGTCTGAGGAGTTCACAAATTTTTGCCAACAGTATGGAATCACTATCTCATACTCATCTCCTTATCATCCTCAAGGAAATGGTCAAGCAGAATCAAACAACAAAAGTTTGATGAAGATTGTTAAGAGGATGATTGAAAAGAACAAGAAAGCATGGGATTCAAAGCTTGGGCTAGAATTGTGGGTTGATAGGATAACTATTACAAAAGCTATTGGAATGTCTCCTTTTGAACTAGTGTATGGTTTAGAAGCATGAATTCCTATTAGCAATTTATTGCCTATATATAAATTCATTCAAGAAAATGATAATGATGTATGATGATATGGTGAACATGATGAATACACTTATTCAATTGGATGAAGAGAGGTTTTCACACCAAAAGAACATTAAAATGTAGTAGCAATTTAAGTACTTATTTGATAAAAAAGTAGTAGCAAGAAATTTTGAGCCGAATGATATGGTACTCTTATGGAATTCAAGGTCCCAGAATAAAGGAAAACATGGAAAATTTGATACTTTGTGGTTGGGACCTGACGGTATATTAAAGGGCAACACTCATGGTGAAGATTCTTATTTTTGTAGATTCCTTATTTGCGGTACCTTGGAACTAACAATGAGACAGTTTCTAAACTCTACTTTTCGTAGAAAGTAAGCATTCCTATGCATGAAATTTATGCTCATGATGCGGCCAATCCACCTTTGTTTTGTTTCAGGTCCTTTGGTTTATCCCTTTGCTTTTGTTTGCCGGTCTTCTTCCCGTTTAAGATTCGATCCTTTGCCCTCGTTTCTATGAAACGTAAGCTTCGCTAAGAGGAGAGCCACTTTAGCTAGGTGGGTGCGGCCAATTCTGCAATTCACAGTCATCATTCTGCCTTTGAAAGTTGTGCAAAAGTTGTAAATGTTATTTATGCTAGGGTTTGCTAAAATGTTGCTTTTCCATACCAAAAACCCCTAGTCTTGTATTTAACTTTAGTTCTGATTTGTTATTGACCTCTTCGACGAGTTTCTAAGCAGCACAATTTTAATTATCAGCATATAGCTAAAATACGCGAGTCATCCTTGATAAGATAGGAGGACACGTGTCACCGTGTCACCTTCTAGTCTCAACATACTATTTCTTTGTAGCACATCATGTATTCAGTGTATAGCCAAAGTGCACTAGGCGGTAGCAAATGGGAATAAGACGTGTGTCGGCCTCTTATTCAAGCATAATTTTATGTTCTCAGCGCATAAACAAAATGCACTGAGCATAATTTTACAATGTACTCAATGGTAACAAACTAAGGTAAAGACACGTGTCAAGCTCTAATTGCGGTGCACATCTTCTATGTAGCATAATTTCTAGTATTCAAATGCATAGATAAAATGCGTTGAGTGGTGACTAAAGAAAGGCGGACACGTGTCAATTCTTGGTTTTAGTGAAAGGTTCTTTCACACTAAAATTTCACAAAAGGAATTTCAATTCAATTATGTGGTGAAATATGGGTTTGCACTGATCGTTCATCTTGTTTTAAAGTGTTTCGATCAACGGCTGAAATCATATAAGAATGGCTACTTGTCGATGATCAGTTTCATCTGTGCAAGCTTTATTTCAGTAATTAATGATCATCTTCTACTATTTTGAAATGATAAAACAAGGATTTTTTTTTATCATCATAATTAAAGGTTCTCTTCATAATTGAAAGAAGATATAGGGGAGGGGCCCATAGTGGAGCACCTTAACTTCACGTTTGTCAAAATCTTATGTGAAAATTTCAAATCACTTTCAATTTTGTACAACTGTTTATTTGACAACTCACATGCTTTTATATTTCGTTTTAGGGCCACATCATCAAATATGATGCCACATCAGCATGCTTTTTGTTGAGGTATCCAAAAAGGCCCAAAAAAAATGTGAGACCAATAGTGGTGCACTAAGTCATGTTTGATTGGCGCGCTAATGTGGCATCACATGATTTGTCAGTTTATGTACTTTATGGATAAAAAGTGTTTTGCAATTGGGTATTAAGGCACTCCACAATGGAGCCCACTAAGAACTACTTCTATCCCCACTATTGGACCTCACTCCACTATGGGCCCCTCTCCCCTACACTCCTAGAGAAGAATTATGCAGATAGAGCTAGGGTTTTTAAGCTTTTCACGGGTAAGTTCTTTGGCTAATTGTATTCTCAAAATCATCTATGAATTATAAAAAGGGTTATAAAGAGAAGCTTTTTTAGGTTGTTTACTTTAAATTTCAAAAGGAGTTGAAACCCTAGATAATTAAGATATTGTTTAAAAGAAAAACCCTAAGATATAAAAAACTAGAAAACCCTAAAATGATTGAATCAAGTATGAAATCAAGGGGCACCAAGAGATTCATGGAGGATGATATAATGAAAAAGTTACCCAAGCCCACAAAGATAGCCAAGCATGCTCAAGGAATAGGGATTTTCGCTGATAGGTTGATTGACCAAGCGCCATAGATCAAGGATACAATTATCTCTCAGCATGATTAGACCCTTTTTGAATATGGGTACAAGAGAAGTAAGTTTGATAGGTGAATTTAAAACTTACGAACACAAGATTTGGGAAAATTGATTGTTCCCAATGTTTTCATTAATGTGTACTTAATTAGAGCCTTAGCCCAGAGCTATGATGTGGAAAAAAAGAGATTAAAAGTCAGAAGGGAGCCCTATTGCTTGATATTTCAAGACAAACTATTGTGGAATCATTTGATTTAAGTGCCTCAACTAGTATGGGCATTGATTTTGGAACTCTAAGAAGAGAGTGGGATAAGGATAAGAATAGTTTCAGAGTTTTGTGGCTCTCACAACATTGGAGGAGAGGTCCTAACATAAAGCTGATGAGATTTGCTAAGAATTTGAAGATTATTTTTTCAACACCTACTTGCATTGTGTCAAGTACTCGGAGAGGATTATAAAATCCAAATGCCTATCCATATGATGATGCTAGTTTTTGATATTCAACATAGAGATGTCAACAAAAGTTTTGATTAACCTCTTATATTGCGGAGGAAATTCACAAGAAGTTGAGAGATCTGAAAGATCCAAAGGTTGGGCTCTATTTCAAATGGTACTCTTTGTTGTTCCATATGATTCTATATAATGGAATGAAGATCTAGACTAGGCTTCTAAATTTGAGAATTCAAGATGAGGAAGGAAACAAGATGCCAATCCATATGCCATCATACCTTTGGGATTCTAATTATCCCTTTGCAAACTATCTTTTCTTTGACAACATTGTTGTACAAGATATTTTGAATAACCTTGGCCACTGACCTAAAGAAAGAATATTTGATAAGGTTATTAAATTCCTCAAGCCCTTGCAATTTGATCCTGAGAAGGAAATTGATCACAACTAGGGAGATTGGTACCTACATGTAAATTGCACAGTTTTCAAGATTTATGGTACCCTAGTTCAACCACATTATCTACCAAGACTTTTATCAGACAAATTAGCATTCATGGAGATAATGTGGAAACTGAATGAATCTAATAAGTTTCACTCCATATTAATAAATATGGGGTCACTCATTCTTATTGGGATGCAATTCTCCCACTTCATAGTTAGTATAAAGAAAGGGTTAGATTTTTTGCCCACTATGCTTCAAAGCTACAAAATGAATGTGGATCCTGCAAGGAAATGATCCAGAGGGATACATCAACCAAAAGAGGCTGGCACAAGGTAGATCACAATATTACCATCAATTCCATGCCTTAGATGATGTAATCAAGAATCTCAGGATAGATGAAGAGGTGAAGGAGAGAAAACAACAATGGACATTCATGGTCAAATTAAAAGAGAAGAGAATAATAAATAATCCTTCTTATAAGAGCCCCTTTGCTGACATAACAAATCCTATTGAAAGGATGGAGAGAATTTTCATTTTCTTCAAATATGGTTCATACTTCAAGAAGAAGCCTATTGAACAAAGGCCTAGAGAAGTGGAAATTGAGCAACCTACTCAAGAAGAGGCACTACCAGCTCAGTCTTTAATGCACCCTGCAACTAGCCATTAGGTACCAGTTGGTGTTCAACCACTAGTGGATTATTTAATAAATCTTGAGGAGATGGGAGAGAGTAGGTAAGAAGAAGAGGATGTTGTTGAAAATATGTCTGATGATGAAGAGGTAGACCAATACTTTCCACCTCCCCGAGTTGATCAAGAAAATGAGAAAGCGTTTGACAATAGACTTGTGGTGGATTTGTATGATGAAGATCTTATTGTTGATGATGTTAGGGTCCTGACTTGTACTCAATTCTTGGATGATGATAGTTTCATAACTTCCAAGGAGTTTAAAGACTTCATCATCAAGATCAAACATGATGAATTTAATGAAAAAAATGAATAGAGAAAAATAAGGAGTTGATCCTTTGCAATATGAGGAAGTTACCAAGAAATGGACTTGGATGCCTCAAGGATCACTCCTAAAGAAGGCAAGAGAATTGTGAAATAAAGTAGGGTTCTCTTATTGCCAGAATGGGACCTTGCCTCAACAATTGACCTAGATACAATAAGGCACCAAGATGAAGATTCTTTCATATTAGATGAACAAGCTGAGTAGGCTTATTTTGGATCAAGCTTCAAACCCTCATTGGAGACCCTTACTGCTTGGGAAATGGCCTCAACTTCTAATAATCCTAGAGTTGTAGAGTTAGTCTAGGAGATATATGGAAATGTAATCATACAAATAATATCAAATACTTCATCTCCTTAGGCCGCATACTTAGTGGTGCATACTGCCATGTTCAGTGCAACAACTACAAAGAGGCAATATGTTGAAAATGATAAGCTACGTGCAATGCATGTAAAGTTATAAAATGAATACAATAAAGTGGTAGCTCAGTTACCACAACCACAAGTTGCTACTCCTTTCCCTCTGCCACCACATCTACAAGTTTTTCAGTGTAATACAAAGATACTCTCTCTCTCTTATAATAAAATACTTGAAGGAGCAATTGAAGTAGAGCCAGGAGAATGAAAGATTGGCTGAGGAGGAAACCAATAATATAGCTATAGACATTATTGATGATCTTTTAGGCCATAGAATTTCTTGTGTGCTCCATAAAATTGAAGGTGCATAGATTGCATATAATGGATTCCAAAAGTTATATTCTAAGCATATGCAATTACAAAACAACTTCCAGGATATTTTAAATAAATGGATTCTCAAGGCCTCCTCAATTAAATAAATCCCCAAAATGAAATCTTTTGACAATAGTGCTCCTAAGAATTTCATGTAGATCAGTGAGCATATTAATTTACTAGAAGTGTCTTCCTTTCAAGAAAAAATAGATATGTAATTCAAATCCAAATTGAAAATATTTGATGCTATGGAGTAGGGAAAATTCCTAAGATCATGGATAATTCAGGAGCGATCAAATCTTTGGATGTGTGGAAAGAAAAATTTGTTGGCATTATCCCCTCTTTGTCATTATGTATTCATAAAGATGGCAAGCCCGATTTAGCACTCCTGTATACATCAATTGATGATTTATTCAATTTGGAGGACTTCTAATATGGACACTTTTACAAAAGAGACTGGGGCGATAAAAGATGCAAGATATAATGCCCATAATAATAAGATCCAAAAACTATTGAGTTTTCAATGGCCTTTTGAGGAGGAATATATCTCATGGTTGGAGAAATATACTAAATAAGTATCTCCTCTATATATTTTTGTCTTTTTGCAAAGGTAGAACTCTTTTTTGTCTTTTTTTAGCCTAATCAACATCTTCATGGAGTTTTTTTGAAGGATTGGGGTGATCCCACAAAGCTGGTTTATAATTTCTGAGAAATTATTATTTTTGATGAAATCACATATTTTTAGAAAATATAACGACGGAGCCTTAAAAGTTCCCACGTATTTAAAGCATTCCACTGAAGAGGGTTTGATCAAACTACCTTAGACTTCAAATCCCCTTGATGTAACCTCCCACTAGTTTTAAAACCATACCTATAACAAAGTCTCCTTTTACAACCTACTTCAAACGCCGACATAAAAAACCACCTTTGATTTTATCATCTTTTGTAAGAGATCAAACGAATTCATTTAATTTGTTTTTAAAGTATGTAGTCCTTATTATAAGCTTCCCAAAAGTATATGAATTTCAAAATGCAAATTAATTTTAATTATTATTTATGTTTTATTTCTGTGAATGTAGGTTTTTCACTCAAAATCAAGCTTTTGTTCCCTCAAGACATTAATGGAAAAATAGAAGATTATCAATTTTGAAAATATGATTGCACCCTCGTGACATTGAAGTCCTTGATCCAACAAAATAAATAAAATTCAATACAGTTATGTGTTATACACCTACCTAGTTCCAATTCTGTAATTCGTCAGACTTTGAAACTCGACATGGAAAAAAATATTCAATAAAACGGCCAAAATGAAACCAATTCGTGCCACCATCAGAAGTTACAAATTTAAATAAAATAGAATTTTATCCTCTCGCGGGAAAAAGTTGCAAAGCTGGCACGGTGAGCCAATTCTTAAAATGGTGTTTATCGAAAAAATTAGTTTTCAAGGAGATGGAAAAATAAGTGCAATATGCGATTCCAAAAATTTCCTGAATTTTTTATAATCTACAGACAAATTGTCACAAATCGCTAGTTTGCATCATATTCAAATTCCTCACGGTTTAGCCACTATAGGTGCCCGAAAGTGAAGATTTAGTTAGAAAAAATTAGTTCAATGTCCAGTTTGCCCAAAAATTGTAAACCAGTATTGTGGGATCACCCATTGCAATTTAAAAAGGTGGTGGAGGATCTCAATTGAATGATTATACATCCTTCAATTTTGTTTTATCATCTTAGGATCAATGAATATCTTCTTCAATGGAAAGTACAACTGTTTTTATCATTTAGTGAAGGTTCTCTTTCTTCTGTGAAGCAATTCTAACTAGTTTTTGTCTAATCCTAAAGGGAAATATTATCAAATGAAAATGTGACATCTATCCATGGCTTGAAGCTTGTTGTTCCCTTATCTCTATAAAAGGAGATTTAGGGCCATTTGGTAAAGGATCTTGGAATTTTGTAAGCAGAGTGTTTATATTCTAGTCCATAACAGTCTGATCTAGGTTTTTATAGGAAGAAATGTCAATGTAATTGTTAATTTTGTATAATAGTACTAGCTTTGTAAATGAATAGATTGTGAGAATTTCACAATCAATTGTCTCCTCAATCGTATACTTCTTTACTGCTTATGAATACAAATCGATCAAGGATCATTTATGTTCATCTTTGTAAATTTTTTTGTAATTTTGTATTTCTTTATAACTTCTATTCAAGTAATGGATTAAACTAATGTATAAGAGATATTGAGGGTTTTGAATGTATATGGGGATTATTAAGAAGAATCTATTGTAAATTCTAAGTGATATTGGTGTAATGCATTGGTATCAAGATTTTACAAAATTAGGTTAATGTCTTTTATTCAAATTCTTAATTGCATTTCCTTTGACTCCATTGCCTAGGTTTAAGGCATCGGTTTGAATGTAAGTTCTAGTTATTTTTTCATGGTCACCAAATTTAAAAATCAAATTTCCCTTACTGTTATAAGTTATTTCATAATGTTATTCCCATGTTCTTAGATCTAAAATGCATATAACTCCAAGAATATAGCCCACTAAGTATGTTTCATCTGTAATTCTTGGTCACATAAAGAAAGCCTATCTATTTAAAGAAATATCATGTATGAATTGTATGGAATCCTATTAGACATTATATAGGACCACCCTCCTAGGTTTTGGAGAGACTAAAGTGTAGAGGAGAAAATTGTTAAATATTTATCCTATTCATTGGAAAACCCCCTGAAACATTTGAGAATAAGAGCTGGCTATTTTCTTAGATAGCTTTAGGAACTAGTTGGAATTACTAAAAAATAAATCAACACAATAAATAGATTACCACCATAAAAAAATATTTATCTCATATATCATAACAAATAAATTGTCATGATACAAATGTAGGAAAATCCTCTACCATGTACATCCAAAACTGATACCCTGCAGGGTATTATACATATCTCGTGAACACTATCCTGTATTGGCCCCATCTGACTCTGTTGGTCCCCCTACTAGTGGTTGTGGTGATGGACCTTGTGGAGGACTTGGCCTTGACCTCACTGATCTAGACCTGTACATGAACAACTTCTAGTTGTAAAACTAGGCTCTCTTTGCTCAACTAGCACTGCTCACTCATATAACATCTAATAATACTACATCTACTAATTCATGCAAATAAAGTTAGATACAATATCCTTCATACCCTGGCCTACCATTTCCTAACTAGCTATATCCCTCGCTTGGCTTAGGCAAGCAACATTCCCCTATGCCTGATATGTTATGACCCATGTTGCATCTCTCTTTGTTGTCACTAATGCTAACTGAGCTTCACCATCACCCACCTATGCTCCATCTAATAACCCTTGTAATCTTCTCACCTCTGCTCATGCACCATCCCACTCTCCTCATAGCTAGTGGTGCTCAAGTCTCAGCTGATCTCACTATAATATCACTAACCCAAGCCATACCTAGATATCAACCTCATCATCAATATGATCCTTACCTCTAATGTCCACATCAACCCCCTCTCCAAAATGCTTCTCTCCTCTACCAAGTGCTCCCCTAGATCCACCCTCTGTCAAACCTATTAGCCATCCTCATCCCCACCATCACTATCATCATCATCATCATCCTCCACTACTACCACCTAGTCTTGTGGCATAGTAAAACAAACTAACCTCCACCCTTCCCACCAAGCATCATACTCTGTAGTAGTACCTGCATCTATCACTATGTGGCACAAGTCCTATGGCATCGTTGGTGTATCCTACCAATCCTATCAAGTTGTATAATGCTCTATATAGCCTCCCAAAATTCCTCTCTCGAACCACTCAAGAAAATACTACCTCCTGCATAGGTACCATCTACTATAGGAAAAAATGTTGTTTGACCCTAATTGGAAGATATCATTCAATAATGGTTAATGTGTGACCTATCAAATAATGGGATCGCTACATGTAAGGAATGTATAGTGCATCATCCTCCAATACCTTACACTCTCAATATGGTCTCCAAATAAAAATATTCATCTTGTCAATAACTTGCCTCCAGTAGGGAAAGTCACCTAATCACTAATGTCACAAAAATGAGACATATGCAAAGACATAGAGAATCCTCTAATTGCAACCCTTATCCACCACTAGTCACAGAATGGAAACATTCTCGTAAGCTCAGATGTGTAGCAAGGTCACCCTGCAACTTAGGCTTTTCCCATCTTTGTATACCACCAAATGCATCTCCCTATACAACTTTGCCAATGCACATGCACCTTATATAAAAAAGGGTACCATCTGACACCATCCTATCACTCCCACTCAGCCAATAGAAAATCCTCGTGACCACTAATTAGGTACCAACACTCTTGTCATCAATATCACTATGAAAAGTGAAAACTTTGGTAACTCACACATTCCTACCTCTAAATCTAGCTAGACCCCCTCATTGATTGATCATTAGTCATGGATACTCATGCCAATGTGTCCTCTACATGCATAAGATCATACTCTACTATCTCCCCTCATATAGGGAGTTCCAAAATCTGCTACATATCCTCTAAGGTCACGATCACCTCCCAATCAGTAGATGGAAACTATTGGTGTCACTATGCCACCACTCCACCAATTCTGTCATGATTGCTTGGTGCACCCTCAACTAGGGAATCCTCAACAAATGGAACATTCCCATCAATATCAACCAATCCTCGTCCATCTTTTTCAATTTGTACCTCAACTGCATCGTCACTCATAGGCGTCACTTGCATGGCTACAATGTCACGAAGGGATTCTACATCATGCCATTACCAAATATTAGCCTTGCTTAACAAATCAATACATTTATCCCTAAAAAATTCTAACACACAAGTTCCTTTTAGCAAAAATGCACTTCTAGCCCATGTAGGCATCATTTTTGGTGCAAGCGTGTACTTATCCTATGCAAGTGCAGCTTTATGTGCAAGCACATACCTAACTTGCACAAGCATGCACTTAACCTACAAAGGAGCATACTTGTTAAATGCAAGCACCACTTTAGCACAAAGTGCAACATTAGACAATGCAAGTATCAATTTCCTAAGCGTAAGCACTATTTCTAGCACAAGCATGATTTTCCCCCGAAGGTGTCGATTGGTGATGTGCAAGTGTAGATTTTCTCCACAAGTATTGTTTCAATCAAAAGCTCTTTTTCATGAAATGTAGGTGCCACAATCATGCATGTAAGCACAAGTTCATAAAACCATGCCTCCATTTACACCTACTTTGTACCCTATTTTACCCATATTTATTACCCTCTAACTACCCCCAAATCCCTCCACTAAGGCACTCATCAAGTCTCCTACCTCCACCGGTCACTGGTACTCTCAAACTCACTCCAAACAATAGAAATTCCAAGTTACAAGTGTCATCTCCTTCTCTCTCACTTTTCTCCTATTCCTCCAATCAGAAGGTGAAAATGACTTGTTTGGGTCCCCCCTAGGCCTATTTATAGGCCCCTAACCCTAAATTTCCCTATAAGTTCTTCCCACCTAGTTCTAGTCACTTCTTTCCCTTCCCAACTCTCCATTTCTTTTACCTTTCCTCTTATTCCTCTTTTTTGACACACAACTACTTCTTCTAACCCACCTTTTCAAGATACTACTTGAAATTATTATTTTTCTTTCGATCGATCTCTCAAGGGGGAAACACCTTCCATTCCATCTATCCCATTAGGTGGTTTTAACATTCTTTGACACAACATCACATTGAATGCTACATCAAAGAGGGACAAGATGTATACACCCTAAATTATACTACACTTTTAGATTTTTTAATAAAAGAGGGTAAAAACTTTATTCCATCAAAAGAATAATACAAGGAGAGAATACATCCAAAGTAAACTAGGCCCAAGGCCAATAAAACCCATCACATAACCCCAAGATACAATCTCATATCAGCAATAATAAGCTCCTCTAACTCCTGAGACAAAAACTTGGATAAACCTCCCCAATCATCCACCTTCCAATCACCACCCTGATCAGACACCCACTTGGCCAAACCATTAGCAACCTCATTCCACTCCTGAGGGATATGGAAAAAGGTAATAGAATCCATCGCTCTCCCCAAAGAAATGATCTGCATAATCACCACAACCAACTGCCAACTCACCCCCTCCAGTTGGTTGTTATTCAACAAATCAACCACCACCTGGGAATCAGACTCACAAATAACTCTTCTCCACACAAGAGCATAGGCCCTTTTGATATCCACAAGTATAGCCAAAGCCTCCATGAGATTGTTAGACTATTGTCCAAATAATTCTGAAAAAAAGAACTCGACAATCCCATCACTATCTCTTCCTATACCCCCCACACTAGCAGGACCAGGGTTACCTCTAGAAGACCCACCAGTCTTAATCTTTAAAAACCTGTAGGGAGGGAGCATCCAATGCCCCTCACACACGGTCTTCCCTCTAACATTCTATCTCCCACTACCACCCAACCCACTCTTATCACATCCAAAAAGCCTCAAATTTTGAAAAATTCCCATATCTCCCAGAGAAATAGGACCCAAAAGATCACACTTAGCCCCAATAGTCTCTTGAAGAACACCCAGGATTCTCACCCACACCTAGCCCATTTGCAACCTCTTACCTAGAAAAATCCTATAGTTACGTTCTAGCCAAACCTTCCAGATAATTAGGGTAGGTCCAATAGGCCACACAATATGGAGAGAAGAATCCTTAGTAGAAGGGCCTCCCAACTGTAGCCAAAATTCCTCCAAAGAAGAGACATGCCTACGTGGATGATTCCAGGAATTCCACCAATAATGCCAAATCTCTCTAACAAAAGAGCATTGAAAAAAAAGGTGAGGTACATTCTCATCACTGTTAGAGCACGACACATACATGGAGGGGCCTTGAAACCCTTGCTTCTAAAGGTTCTCCTAGGTCAAACATTTACCATGCATCACAAGCTAAGAGAAAAAGTTACTCTTGGGCCAAGAGAAATTATTCCAAATTTGCTTCCACTAAGTAACCCTCAAACTTCCATACAACTGCTTGTCGAGCACCTGATACCCAACAACATAGAAATTACCTTTCTTATCCGGACCCCATGCAAGAACATCCTTATCCGAGAGAGAGTTATAAAATCTACTCTCAAGAATCCTAGCAAGCTCTTGATGATCCTCTCTCAATCCCCCAAGAGGCCATTCCTGCAAGTTCTTCCACCTAAAAATAGTAACATGGTCCAGAAGCTAAGGGCAGTTATAATCCATCACATAGCTCCAACCAGCCTCTAGAATTGCTTTACTTAAATCCTGAAGATGATGAGTGACCAAAATTGGGGGATGTCCATCCCAAGAATCTATCCAAAAAAGCCTCTGAACCTTTATTGCAAATCCAAAATAGCCCTTTCTTAATCAACTCCACACCCCTTTTTAGTGTGCTCCAAACCATAGAGCCCTTGCCCAAAATACTAAATTGAGGAACCTCATGACCATCCACCCCACCCAGATATTTAAAATTGAGGATCCTAGCCCAAGTATGTTTTTGTTGAGTACACCATCACCAATAGACTTTCACAACCAAAGACTACCCATTTAGATAAGCCTATCACAACCCAAGACCCCCTTCCTATTTCATATGAAAAACATCCTCCCACTTCACCAGGCTCCATTTCCACGAAAGGAGATTACTAGACCAAAGAAATTTTTGAAAAAGACAATCAGAGTATCTAATGAAGCTAGCTAGAGCCGACACCACTAAACACTTGTATATCAAAAGTTCTTGGACCACCGACTTAAGAAGAGTAACTCTGCCAGTAGTAGATAACCATCTACATGTGCAATGACTAACCTTATGAAATTTCTCAATAACATCCTACCAAAACCCACTCGGAAGCGAGTGCACCATAATAGGAATACCAACATAAACAAAGGGAAGTGAACCAATATGAAATCTAAGAATCTTGGAAATTATTTGCTGGATAAGCTTAGGAGTATTGAAGAAATAAATAGAGAACTTACTCTCATTAATGCTCTACCCCGAAGCTTTTAAGTGGTAGTCCAGAGCAACCCTCAAATTAATAGCTTCCTCCAATTTAGTAACCCCCATCAGGGTAGTGTCATCAATGAACTGTAACTGAGATTGAGCCGAAATCCCATTACCCCAACACCACTCCTGGATCAAGCCACACTCCACACGAGACCTTAAAAATATCCCAAGCCCCTCAGCCATCAAGATAAACAAATAAGGAGACAATTGATCCCCTTTCCACAAACATCTGGAAGCCCCAAAAAGCTCTGAAGGCTCCCCATTGATCAGCATTGAGTGACAACTCCCAACCCATTCAATCCAATCGCTACCAAACCCAAAAGCCTTCAGAATATTGAAAAGGAAATCCCATTTGACATGATCATAAGCTTTTGCCATATCCAGCTTAATGAGCATAGCCTTTTCCTTGGAGGAATTCATAGAGTGCACAGTCTCAACCGCAATAACAATCCCATCAAGAATTTGTCTCCCAGCCACAAACCCTCCCTGCTCCTCAGAAATCAACTTGTCTATCCATGGCTTCAGGCACTCAGTAATCAGCTTAGTAATAATTTTGTAGACCCCATTACATAAGGAAATTGGTATAAAAAGATCCAACGCATTAGCACCCTCCCATTTTAGGATAAGTGCTAAGAAAGTAGAATTCATGGCTTTAAGAATTTGCTTGTTCCTTTGGGACTCTTGAACAACTTCAAGAAGGTCAAGCTTGATAATCTCCCAAAACTCTTGGAAGAACTCAATTGGGAACCCATCAAGTCCCGAAGCTTTGCTTTTCTTCATTTGAAGCACAATAACCTCCAACTCCTCTAGAGAGATCAGTCTAATAAGAGAATCATTCATATCCCCTGTCACTAAAGTAGGAATGCACTCTAAGATATACTCCTCTTCCATGCTGGTTGGAGGGGAGTCCTCAGAAAATAGGGAAGAAAAATATCTAACAACTTCTTTTGCAATCTTAGTAGAAGAGCAAAGAAGATTCACATCCTATGACTAAATAGAAGAAATGACATTGCCTTGTCTTCTATCTTTGATCAAATTATGAAAGAAAGAGGTGTTCTTATCTCCCTCTTGAATCCATTCAATATGCGACTTCTGCTTCCAAAATATCTCCTCCCGAAGCTCCCATTCCTCCACAACTTTCACAGCCTCGGCCTCAGCCCTACACAACTCCTCTAAGAGCCCCTGATCTCAAATATGATGCGTTATGGAATCCAACTTATCTTGAGCATCCCTTTTAGCCTAAAACACATTACCAAAGTGATACCTATTCCAAAATTTCAACATATATTTAATGAACTAAATAATTTTAGTGAAGGAGTACATAACAGTGTTGAAAGTTGGTTTTCCAACACTCCACCATCCTCGAACAAAAGCATGAAGAGACCCATCTCAAAGCCACATGAGTTGGAATCTAAAGGACTACTTCTTATTAGAAAATCTATACAAAAAAAGCTGAGAATTTGATTGGCCAATGATCAAAACCCCTCCAATCTAGGATCTTAGAGCTAGTCACCCACCTATCACCAACCCAAAAACTGGAAACCAGAAACCTATCCAACCTTTTAGAGATAGCATCCTTCCCAACCCTCCTGTTATTCTAGGTAAACAACCCACTCCCAAGCTTGATGTCCACCAAGTTCAAACATGCCATATATCTCTAAGGAGCTCAGAGGAAGGATCTAAACGACCAGTACCACCCCTTTTCTCCTCCAAAGAACAGAAAGCATTAAAGTCCCTAGCCAAAACCCAAGGGAGAAAAGGCTCCAGAGACCAAACATACTTAACTTGCAACAAAAAAATAGCCTTACCCAGGAAATCCGTAGGAGCATATATGTTAGAGAAGAGGATCTTCTCACCAAACTCAATACCAACAACAAAAAAAGAGATAGAGTGTCGATCAACAATCCACCAATAAGGCATAATTTTGCATGGATCCCATAGACAAGCGAGGCCCCAAGAGCTACCCATAGCTCCCACGCACTGACATAGCCCGCAACACCAAATTTTGTTTGCTAGGTCCAACATACTAGCAATTGACAGCTTGGTCTCTTACAAAAAAAATAAGTCAGAAGACTACGCCCAAATTAAATCTCGAATAGCCTTTTGTTGAGGGATGCTATTCATACCCTTATATTCCAAGAAAGCACAATCATTAAAGATTCTGGGAGAAGTGGGAATCAATAGTCCTCACCAAACCCGATTCCACCAAAGATTCCCTCGCTAACTTAACTTTTTCCTGATCCTTCTTCCTTCCGAATTTTAAAGGCTTCTTTGGAATGCTCTTTTTAAGAGGTTTCTGTTGCAAGCCTAAAGGGATAGAAGAAGCCTTACTCTTCCCAGTATCCTCACCACCTTTCTCTATTCCCGAACCCGAATTAGGGAGACCAAATCCCAAAGAAATTTCCTATACCAACGAGGATTCCTTCATCATAGCATCTGAGGTAGGAATGCTCATGACCAACTAAGCTGTAGGGCTTGCTCACAGTGATTGATTTCCTAGAGAGTCATGTTGATCCTCTAAGAGATGATCCACAGTAGACCCATCTACAACCTGCATATCTATAGGAACACCTTCCTCCTGAACCAATTCCTCTAGAGCATCAAATTTGTTAAATGTTTCATCCTCTTGTCTATCTTTGAGATTCCTTTTCTAACCCCTATTTCTATTATGGGGCTTAACTGGGACAAAACCATCCTTATCCATCACCACCCCTTGTACAGGGGCTTTACCTTTATCTAGATTCTGAGTTGATTGTGAAGAGGCATTACCCATACCCAATTGTTAACAACTCTAGGGAACTTTTGCTGAAGATGTCCATACTCATGACAGATATGGCAACGAAAGGGCAAGATCTCATAATCCAGCTGTTGAGTCCAAGAGATGGATCCAACACTCATATCAATAGAGTATGAAAATGGCTTGTTCAGATCAATTTCCACAAAAACATGAGCATAATAGAAAATCTTCTTAGACAAGGTTTGTTGCGAGGGTCCAATGGGTTTTCCAAGCATTAAAGCTTGATCATCTGTAAAATATCATTTCTCTAGCATTCGAAAGGAAAATGAGGAAGACAAACCCAAATCAGAACCCTAGAAAGAAGTTCCTCAGTAGAATTGAAGCCCATATGCCAGGGTTTAATGAATATTCCCACCTAATTGTAGAAATATGGCCCTCCGTCAAACACACAATTTTGATCAACAATGCATGAAAAATCCACTAGAAAGAAATTATTAGCAGCCAACAAAATCTCAAAATCACTCTCCAAATTCCAACTCTTCTGAACCCAAGAGTCCAAGAAGGGAAGCGACACCCTCAATCCCATAAAATTACAAATCAATACATGATTACAATAGTACTCGACATCATCCACTACAAACTCTAGTTGAATGACCAGCCTGGGATAATTTGATGATATTTCTAAACAACCATTAACCTTATGAAGATGAATTCCACCGTTATGAGACAGACCAATGCCTGGGTTTTCCATTTAAAACAAGGCACCCCCTTCAGGTAACACCCACAACCCTCTCCTCTCCACACCAAATACACTGCTCACCAAAGGCTAAATGAACGTATAGGCAAGACCCAACCATCCGCTGACCCAAAGCCTCCCCCTTGCAGCCAAAGGAAGGACCACAACATAAAACCAACAATGCACATCGATCTACTATAGAAAGCTAGCCCAACACCACCAAAGACCATGAAAACAAAGAGATCACACACCGCTAACATGAGGTCTCCACACAAACAAAACTCTCCCTGCCATACACGTAGCAAAAGACACCCCCCCACACACAACAACCAGTCAAAAAAAGAGCGATCCAAAAGATACAAAGTGCTTGCACAACCATGCATCAACATGCAGCCCGAGCCAAGGAGGCCACAGGGTAGCATGCGCAGGTTGTAGAGCGCTCCATCAATCCCCACACTTCTGCTAACTTATCTTCAACCACACTTTTAGATTAATTAAAATTCCAAATTTTAATTAATCCCTATTGATATCCCATAATTAATTAAATATTTCATTATTTAATTAATTATTTTATCTTTCTTCTAAATTAATTAAATATTTATTTAATTAATTTTCCCTATTGTGCTATTCTTCTAAAAGGTTAAATTATTTATTTAATATAACCTTAGTCATCACCACCTATTTCCTCTAAAATACCATTAATTAATTAATCTTGGATAATTAATTAAATTATCCTTTACTAACATCCACTTAACCTTTTTCTTCAATTTGAAATTCCTCACTTGCCATGTGTCATTCCTCCTCATATGTCTACCACCACATTCACCCAATAAATTTTCACCTTTTTCTCATTAAATACACTAGAGACAAATGCAACTTTTTAAGTTGAGTTTGTATGGGGCCATCTCTCTCCTCTCCATAAAATATAATTTTAAATTCCATCTTTCTTGAGATAAGAAAAAATTCAAAGATCTTCCTCTCTTGAGATTCTATCACATTCTTCCAAAATCCTATCCAATTATTCTTATCCAATCCTCCATTCTCCTTTAACCCTCACATGACACTTGTCCTCTTCCTCTTGCTTGAGAGCACCTCTCAACATGAGCTATTGATCTTGTGGCAAGATCTTAGCCCTCCATCCATTTGATTCTCCTATAAATAGAAGCTCTCCCTAGCCATTTTCATCAACTACATTTGCTATAGCATGATTATGTTGGAATATCTTTAGAGTAATCCAAATTTCTACAAAAAATTGTGAACATATCAATAGGCTTTTTGGGTGCATTCCTATTTAGCTCAATCATGGAGTTGAAGGTTTTTGAGGTAAAAGATTTGCGTGTTTATGCACCTATCTTACTTATTATACTTCATTTCATTTTCTTGTCTTCACTTTGATTCTTCATACTACAAAAGAATAGTATTTGTGTGATGAGAGTTTCTTATACAAATAATTAAATTGAAATATCCAATCCTTTGAACTATAATAATATTTGATATAGTATTAATTTAAGATACACTTAGGCTTATTATCAAAGTAAAATATATTAGTAAGAAATAAATCATTACAGGGATGGAAGATAAAAAAATTGACTAAAGATTAATTAGAGTGTTCCATCGGCACTATTAGGGTCAAATGTTCCCTTAGCATTCCAAGAAACCTTAGTTATATAAAAAATACATTACCTACATAGGGTTCAACCTCCAACCAAACTCTATGTTGGCAACTACTTGTAATGTCAAGATTCTTGATAATTTAAAAGACTAATAGTCTTCCTCTTATATTCCATTACTCTTTTATGATCTATAATAGGAATATGTATTGTTATAAAGGTGTGAAGTGCTGGGCTTACCTAGAACCCTAGCTAGAACCATACTAGCCTAGACAAGGTATTTATTCCAGTTCAGGTCTGGTTTTGACTTAATATGGAGGGCCAAGCCAAACCTTGCTAAATTTAGAGAGGATTAGTGAGATTTTTAAAATTTATTATTTTAATTAAAAAAATCAATCCACTTTATAAGTCACTGACAACAAAAAAAACATAATTTCAAATTTTTTGTTTTGATTATATGGGAAAAACAAGTTTTGAAGGGACCCAAAACCCTTTACATCACAATGTTACATCAAAATGCTGCTACGAAAGAGAATACTCAATAAGGAAAAAGCAGCAACCAACAACCAAAAAACAATGAACTAACAACATGAAAGTAGAGACATAATAGGCTAAAAATAAACACATAAATCACTTTAGATTCTTCAAGGCATTGGCTGCCTCAATCCCCTGATTGTAGTGCAAGTTAACCATATCCATCAATTCTTATTTTTCTTCTTCAAAAGTCTTCCTTAGGCTCCCCCTCATTCTAGTACTCAAGCCTTTAGCCTCCTCTTTGACATTCCTTTTACCCTTCCCCTTGGAAGTCTGATCCTTCTCAAACATGTCTACAAAATATATTTGATCCTCACAGAGCTGGCTGGTTTTGTCAAAGAGAACATTGAGAGAGTCTGCACTATTTTTGACAGAGTTATGACTAATCTGCAGGAGCTTTTTGATATCCTCATTTGTTTCCTTGATCTTTTCCTCTAATACACAAGGCGACTTTCACACTAGGCTTTGAAATTAGAAAATGAGCACTCCAGATCCACCAACCTCTCAATGAGTAGGTCCAAGAAAGACCCCTTCGGTTGGTTAGTCATGTTCTCCTTCAAGCTCCTAATTTTAATGTTGACCTTGGTGACCTCCTTCAACACCATTTAGCAAGTTTAAAGGTACATGTAGCACTAGACCTTGCAAAGTCCTACAACTCATAAATAGAAGTGTTATCATCATCAAGATAGGAAAAATCCTCATACAAAGGATTAACATTTATTATCTTCAGTTTTCCAAGGGTCCGGTTCTCACCCACAACCTCCCACACATCCCTTTCACCCAAAGCATCCTCACTACCCTTATCCCCATCAACATCCACATGGGGAGGAGTCTGTTGAGTAGGGGAATCCTCAACATCAATGACATAGTTAGCAACAACCTTTACCTATTCCAGTACCACTTTCTCACCCTTCCCACCACCTTTAGACCCCAACCTATGTAGTTTAGAAAGTCTTTTTTAGGCCCTCCGAGGAAGCCCCTCATCCACATTGTTACTCTTCAATTCTCATGCACATAAAACTCCATTTTTGTCAATGTTGAAAGTTTTTTGTGTGTCCAAATATCATATCTCTCAAAGGGCTTGTATTAAAGAGAATATTCATTTAAGATAACAAAATTATTCTTTTAAAGGGGTAAACCACGTAGGGTCATATCAAAACAATATGTTAAGGACCATTATATTTCCATCATAAAAAAAAAACATATAGTACATACATGTCTATATACTAACTTGTATTTTGCTATGAACTATGTGCATATAAAGATTATGAGTAGATACAATCACAAAACCATGATACAAATAGATTCCTATAAGTTAACATCCTATCAAAGTCTGGTCATAAGTTCCTACTCTCACTGATAGAATCATTGTCTTTCCATGGTGGTTCAACATATGAGATGTCTTTGTTGGATCTATCCACTTTGATAGTGAAGTCCTCCCCATGATTTACATGAAACCTTGGTCCTTTATGGAAGTTAAGGTCTTTCTCCAATTATCAGTTGTAGACTTCTTGTTATACCTCTTTTGAAATTCTAGGTAACTTTTCATATAAGGAATATTATCATCTTTATTGAAAGGCTAGTGTCTTCCATATTTAACTTTTATCTTGTTGATATCCACCATTCATTCCTTTAGTAGATTCAAAAAAATCTTTTGAAATCTTTATTGCGATTGTCACCTACACAAAAATATTATAAAATACACGAGTCTTCTCAAAGACTCAGTAAGTACTCTCCTAGTTCCTTGAAAAATAACACCATTTCTAGCCTTCCAAATTGCCCATAAAGTATTAGATGACAAAATAAGCCAAAACAATATAATAACATACTTAAAACTTCTACAGAACCAAAGAGATTCTTTCCAATTGACCTTACCTTTATTCCCCACCCCACAAGATCAGAAAAAAATATGTTCTAAATCTCTTTTGTAAACAAACATTCAAAAAAGATGTATCTAATTCTCTCAGGTTTCTTACAAACAATAAATAGGTTCAAAATAGAAGAATATATAGCATAGGGGAGTTTCTGCAACATGAACAATCATTTAAAGCAAGCAATTTTTGGTTCTAGAATATTAGGCCACAAAATCTTGAAGTTTTTTTACCATTGTAGACCAAAGAGATCAAGATTCCAACATTTGTTTACATGATTGAGGAGTCTTGGGAGTAAATTAAGATTTTATAAATTATTTTAGGTTTAAGTTTGGAATCTTGGAACCTTAAATCCAATTGAGATTCTCAAGAAACACATTGCCACTTACTTTAAAAACTAGGAATTGAATGATCCTACAAGCCTCCCTAAGAATAGAATAAGTCCTCCAATGTGATAGAGGGAGTTTGAATTCAATTTGAATTCAATACTTAGATCAACCATGTATTTAGTTGGTTATTACATAATATATCATTAAAGCACTTGATGCCTTTTAAATGCCAAGTTTTTGTTGAGCAACCTTGCAATAAAGAAAGGGGTTAGTCTTTTTTAGTAATTTTCCACCAAATTGATCCATCAGGGCTCAATGTACCCCTGTTATGATTCAAAAACTCACAGTTTCTAATTTGACTTCTAGTGGTCTCCCAAATTTTTATTTTATATTTTATTTTATTTGTTTTTGTAATTTTTATGAGAGTTTATAAAAGATTAGTGTTATTTTTAATTTCTTGATAGCTTTTTAACAAGTTATAGTCTAGGGATACATTATTGCTTTCCTTTATTTCATAATTATTAAAAAAAATAGGGATTAGTTTTGGTATGGAAGATATGGATGAGTATTTGGAGACAACAAAAATAAAAATATACTTTTATATAAGAAAAAAAAAATCATAAAGGGCTCTTCCGAAAATGTCGAAATCTGCAATATTGCCAAATGTCCATTGCCCTACTGCCGAGGATGTGAAGCATGGTGCGAGCCCCCCTGTGGTTTCCATGG
Organism: Sequoia sempervirens; assembly: GCA_007258455.2. Lineage (NCBI taxonomy): Eukaryota > Viridiplantae > Streptophyta > Pinopsida > Cupressales > Cupressaceae > Sequoia > Sequoia sempervirens. The sequence goes on along the minus strand of VDFB02007882.1, from coordinate 13,290 downwards.
TCGGGGATGGTAAGGCATCAGCTGTATGCGGTGTGGGTTCACGAGGCTACACCGGTTTTTAGGGAAATTTGGGTGTTTCGCTAGGTGCGTTGGCCTCCACCAAGACTTCTACTAAGAACCTTGATGCTCCTTCTGGTGATACAAAGTTTAGGGAATCATATAATTTGCATGACTGTGATGGGATATTGCGTGGCCAATCGGGGTTGGACATACCAACTCCCAGGGATCCTTTGTGTTCTGCTCCAACATTTAGAGATCTGCCTCCTAGACAGGGGTCGATGGCTCCCAAATCATCCTTTTTGGATGCGGCCAAGTCTGGCTCTTCTTCCCCTCTTGGCTCAATGAATAACCCAACGAATAACACATGTAATCAGCAAATTATTCAGTGCTCAGCCAAACCCTTGACACTGGATTTTGATGACAATTTGACGAAGGAGCTGCAGGCAAATCAAGATTTCTTTTTGGAGAATGGTTTAATTGGAAGATTATGCCATGTCTGGCCCAGTCTCCTTGATTTACATGACTAGATTTCAAAACACTGGCTTCTACTGATGGATGGTGGTTTGGAAATTTACCCCAGTGGAAGGGGTTTTTTCACAGTGGTGTTCGACTGTAAGAAAGACAAAATATCATTCTTAACCATGTCTGGCTGTGGGAAGAAAATTTGTTGCAACTGAAATATTGACATCCAGAATTTGATCCGTCAACTGAAACATTTTCAATTCTGCCGATCTTGGTTCGTCTCCCAAATCTCCCCCTCCACTACTAGTTCGACTCATGTTTTGGAGCGATTGGTAATTCCATGGGCAATTTTTTATATTTGGATGACAACTCAAAAAAATTTATCCACACAACTTATGCCAGGATTCTGGTAGAACTGGATATCTCCAAGGATCTTCTGGCGAAAATTATCCTGAAGGCCAATGGTCAAAGTTGGAAACAACCTTTGGATTATAAAGGTTTAATTTTTAGATGCAGGAGATGTTATCAAATTGGGCACATTGTTGCTGAAGCATATTGTGGAGGAGGTCAACACGTCTTCTCCAGAGCAAAATTCACTTCCAAATTTGCCCCATGATGGTGATAATGTTGCTACTTCTCAAGGTTCTAGTGCATTAGGCAAGGGTTCTATCACCACAACATCCTTCTCTTAGGCTTCACCGCGTGATCTAAAGGATACAAATGGTGGGAATGGGGACAATGAATGGAAAATAATAAGGAAAATGAAGAGGTATACCAGTCAAAATGGGGTTGTCTGTAACAAATTGCAGCGTCAGATTCACACCAAATCAGTTTCAGTGGAACCGAAGAATGGGGGGAGAACATAAAAACTCAAAGAACAGAAAATGGAAAATATTATCCACAAATTAGATGAAATTAGAAATAAGCTAGGTCCTCATGCTAAAACAAGTGACAACTCGCAATAGGCAACATTTGCCTAGTTGTGTCTCATAAAATGGCTTGTTTGGGTCACTTGTGTAGATGGGTTGGAAATTCTAGCTATTAGTGTTTCTAGCTTTTACTTTAGGTAGAGTTGGTTCTTGGATGTGGCACTAGGAACATGTAGGTAGAATTTTGATGGATTCAACACAAATATGGTTGAACAAAATAGATGTAATTTCAAATATGTGGGGATGAGATCCCTCTTCTGTGATCTCACCTAGTGCTAGCCAGGCCAAATTCCAACATCTTAATTAAACTGTCCTCTTATGAAACAAAAAAAAAAGAAAAAAATAATCATAAATATATATGAAACTTTAAAGTATAAAATACTAAAACACTTTAAATTTTCAAAAATAAAATATTTTAAAATGTCATCATAATATTAAAAAAATATTTTAAACTATGATTACTATATAAAATTTTGTAATTTATTATGCCAAATATAGAAAATTAAAATATTTGAGTAGTTTTATTAATTCTTTCAACTTTAATGACCTACATATCAATGGTTTAGAAAAACCCATTATAATTTGCATTATTTATCTAAGAAAATTCTATATGATTTTTTCAATGTTCAAGGGGTGCTTCTAGGAGATTTATAAAAATACAAAAAGAAAATCCATCTAGAGTCTCCCAATGAATAGAAAGATAGGGAAGTGTTTTCAATATGAAAGGTGAGTAGAAAGGGTCAGGGTATGGCTCTCCTAATAACTATGCATTTAAAATGTTGGATATAGGTATAAACTAGAATGGTTAGGATTTTTAGCTCTATGGGCCAAGCGTCAACTAGGGCTTTCCAATTTAACCAGTTGCATTAATTTGGAAACAATTGATGATGATTGAGTAATTAGTTTGACGTAAGGATTATCTTTGGCACTATGTTATACTGCCAAAACAAGTATGGTAGCCTAAATAGCTAGGTGAAACTCCACTTGAGTGCAAATGTTTTTCAAGGAATCAAAGCTTGTTGTAGGAAAATCAAACATAAGGTGTTAACGGGATAAATTATTGCTTATATCAAATAACAAGAGGGAGAAAATAACGTGGTTAATAAATATCAATCGAAATCTCATCCTATTTATATCAATAAAGGATCTCATATGCACCTTACAAGGCCATCCTCAAGTACTCCAATAATATATATCACGAATGTTTCATGTAACACCATCTTTAGAAGAAAATGATAACCCCTCTTTTCCACAAAAGAACCAAAGAAATGTGCAATGAGGCAAGATACAATGACAATGAGCACACCATGCATTGTATTTATATCAATGGATTTCTTTTCAACCTTAGAAGATCACCATACTATCAGGAAGTTGTGAGGGAGATAAATGAGACACTTACATGGTATGCATGTTCTTTGTTTGAGAGGTATGTGCCACCTTATTGGACAAGGAAAGAAATTATGTACATACTTCATTGCAGCCCATTAAGGATTCATGTGAGGAAATGAGGGTGTCCATCATTTACAATAGATGAAAAGACAAAAATAGGCCCCTAATTAATCTCATTGCAATGTGCCCTAAAGGAGTAATATTTTTTAAGGAAATTGAATGTGAGGGGAAAGTGAAGGATGTATACTTCATCATAAAAGATAAGGAGCTCAATAGATAGTAATGAGAAAAAACCTTTTAAAATTAATTTTTAGTAGATACATTTATACCATAGTTGAATGGTAGAACAAAATAAACACCCCACTACATCTCCTAGGAATTTTTTTGTATTAAGTATAGAGAATTCATACAATTATAGCAGTATTACATATCATGTATATGTCTCAGATATACCTATCAGCCTATCCTGTCAGATTAATATTATGTACATATTTACATATATTCCCAGTTATGTATATACCCTGCAAATTTCTATTACACCAAAATGCATATCATTCACCTATATGCATATACAAAAAAGTATTACAACATCAAAATTATCACTTCCTGAGCTTGTTTTTTCTTGTAGCAACATTCCAACCAGCCAGGGTCTCTATTACCATTTGTTTAGATCTATTGAAAGGTCCTCCATTGTTATGTTGCTTTTGTGTGTTCCAAGTGCCTAAGAGTTTGTCCTTTTCTTATTTCCCTCTGATTTTTCCTTTAGTTATTTTTTAAAATTCATTTAATGCTTTTATGAATATTTTAATGTTGGGGATACCCCTTGCCATGTGTGTCCATATCTAGCCTCTTGCAAACTAATATTGATTGTCCAGTCTTCCAAAAACTTCCAAAATTTATCCTTGGAAATCTCTATGGTAATGACCACCTGTATAGCATGTTCACTATGAAATATGAGTCTCTTAAAAGACTCTATAAGAATCCTTTTATTCCCTTTGTAAATGTCTTTATTCCTAGCCTTCTAAATGACCCAAAGAATTTCAAAGGATAAAAAAATCTAGAAGAGAGATATTTTTTTCATTTTACAATCAACTTCTAGTAAGATTTTTTTAGGGCTAGGTTCATTATTACTCCCCCATATGTTTTGATTATCATAGAATAGTTTCCAAGTCTCTTTAGCAAACAAACATTCAAAGAAAATATGCTTAATTGTTTCAAGCACCTTACAAATATTACAAATATCAATGTCATTGGATTTAGTAACAACCACCTAAAACAGGCTTTTTTAGGCTCCATCACCTTTGAATAGATCTTACTGAAGAATTTTTACCATTGATTCTTAGTTATATTAATAACCCTTGTTGTATTAACATGTTCTATGATGTCATATTGTTTAGATAAGCAACTATATATAGATTTGGCATTTAGTTTCATTAGTGAGTTACCATCATTCCATTAAAAATCTTGAAATTGCAATTCATTATTTTGTACTTCTACTGGAAATTGAAAGGCTTTGCAAGCCTCTCTTAGAATTGTATAGGTTCTCTAATTACTTTATGGTAGATTGAACTCTGTGCTTAGCTCAACCCAAATGTTAAGGTTGTCATTTACCAGGATCTCACTAATGATTTTGACACCTTTTTGAGCCTAACCCTTGGCTGAACATCCTTGGATTAGGGCCAGGGCCTGCCCCTATGTTCAAGGTTCCACCAAATGCACCTGCGAGCCATAATAGTGCTATTATTACACTTGGTGAAGTGAAAATTGGTGATGGTCTTCTTCACATGCTCCCATGCCTTCTAGATGGTTCTAAACACATTTGAGCCTACAAGGGATATAGGTAGAGGGCTATTGAGGAGATCACCTAAGGGGAGAAATTTCTAGGATTTAGCCTACTTAGGAACCGAGTTTTGAATATTCTGCCTAATGAGGACCTTACAAGGCTCTCCTCCATCCAAGGCTTTAATTATCCACTTTGATGCTAAAGCAATACCTTGTAGTTTCAATTCTTTTAAGCCAAGCCCTCCTTTTGCTTTGTCAATGGAGCACCATTTCCACCTTACAACATGTTTTTATTTCATTTTCCATCAAACCATAGGAATTTTGTGATCCTTTTTTGAATTTTATTTATTTGATAAGAGCTAAAAAACCAAACTAATGCAAAGTAGATGTTGTAGGAAGACAATACTTTTTGACATACTTGCATTCTTCCTGCTAGGGACATATATTGTTTATTCCACTTGTCAATATTTCTCTCAATTTTTTCTTTGATCCAAAGCCACATATCTTTCAAGCTAGGTTCAATAACAAATGGTATGCCAAGATATCTTACCTATTTATGTGGCCCCCCATTGAAGTTTGAACCTTCCCAACTAGTTGGGAGGAGTTTCATTCCATCCTAGTATGCAAGATTTATCAAAAGCAATCCTTGCCCCTGATCTTCTGCATAAGGTGTTAAGCTTGGGCATTAAATTATTCATATTATCCTCCTCTAATTAGACAAACATTGTAGTGTCATCTAAAAAATAAATAATGATTTAAGTTCATTGTTATCCGGTAGGGTGATGCATCTTACTTTTGGAGTAGAGACATTGTCTCTTAAAATGTAATGAAATGCATAAGATGCAATAAAAATAAAGTTGGGTCAAGGGGGAAACCTTGCCTTATTGACCTTTCTAGGAAAAACTCCTTAGTAAGGGTACCATTCACATCCACTTGTGCCATTGGGGAATCCAAATGCTTCAATTGTTAGCAATACAAATGACCACTCTACCCTATCATAATCTTTTTCAAAGTTTAGGAGGAGCATTGCCGCTCCTTGATTAGTTTTCCTTGCCTATTCCATTGCCTCCCAATTGGTGATGAGTTTTTCTAGTATGTACCTCCCTTTGATGAAACCTATTTGGGTACTATTTATGTATGATGGCAGAATGTCTACCAGTCTACTTGCTAGAATCTTGGCCAAGATCTTACATAACACATTTAAGAGGGTAATTGGCCTCCAATTTTTAACCAATGTTTTATCCTCATCTTTCGTGAGTAGTTTTATAATCACTTTATTTATATTCCTTCCCATGGAACCTTTCTCTATTGCCTCATTATAGACAAGGTAAATACCATCACAAACCCAGTCCATGAATGTTTTATAAAACTCTACATGTAACCCATCCACACCTATGGATTTTTCATTCTTTAGAGAGGATATAGCCTTCTAATTTCCTCTTTTGAGATTCCTTTTCAAAGTTTACATGCTTCTTGTTCTATAATTTTCTTTGAGATGTGATGCCTAATAAATTCCTTTGCCTTAGTGCACTCATAATTATCCCCTTATGAGGTGGAGATCCTTGTAGAATTAGAAGAACTAAATGCTTATTTCCTCCTGACTAGTTAGAGGGGAGCTTCATGTCCAAATTTGATCAATTTTCTCTTTAATGGTTTTGTCCCTGATATACTTGAAGAAAAACTTGGCGCCCTTGTCACCATTATTTAACTAGTTCAACTTGGTCCTTATTCTTAAGCTCTGAATCTTATTTTCTTGGATCTTCCTTAGGGAGTTCTTAGCTAAAGCCAACTTATTGAGTAGAACCTCATTCTCAAGCTCATTTTGGAGGTTAGACTCAACTTCAAACAATCTTTATTGCAAAAGGTTCTCCTCTCTCCTCCTATCCATGGCTCTTTTTTTCCCAATTATCTAGAAGAGGGTCTTCCACCCTTCCACATTCAAGTTCCACCTATCTATAGAAATTTTTCCTTTATGCATCCATTTATTAATCTATTTTAGGGACACAATAGCATCCCTACAATCCCTATCATTTTACAACTAAGTGTTGAGAAGAAAACCCACACAATTCCCCCTTCTCTTGGCCATGTCGATTTCAAGGAATTTTTTTTCCGTAATTGGGTCCAGTGGTCAGAAAGTGTAAATGAAACCACATCTACTTTGCAACCATCCCTTACTGGCTCAATTGAGAATTTTTTTTTGTTCATGTGTAAAACCTATCCAACCTGTAGTAGATTCTCCTCCCCCCTTTTGAGCATTGCACCAAGTGAACTAGATGAACTGGTGCAATCATTATTTTGGCCTTCAATAAGATCGAAAAGGTTTGGTTTTGATTTCATCCTTTGCCAAAATACCTCTCATTACCTTTCCAATCCAAGTTAATACCACAAAATTTATCCTCATTCTTTCAACCAGATTGAAATCACCCCCAAAAGCCATGGTATGTCTTGAAGATCGAGAAGCTAATTCCACAACATAATTCTATCCCTATATTCATTTGGGGCATATAGAAAACAAATTACAAAGCTAGTTTCCTTTCTTTTGATAGTTAGCCAAACTACCCTATTACATGGGGATATACCAGAGGCAGTAACATACTGCTCCCATTCTTTGGCCAAAAAAATAGCAACCCCCCTTCCTTTCTCATGATTGGTGGAAAACTATGTTTCCCCCCAAATAAACTTTAAGGTGGTCTCTAGGGTGAACCCTATTGCTTTAACCTCCTAGAGAAAACCCACATCCTTTTGTTTTCTCTAATTAAGGAACCTCCTTAATATGCATTTTCTGTCAAGGGACTCAAGGCGTCTGACATTCCATGATATGTAGTTAATGTTCATCAAATTTTATTTTTGGAATGGTCTCATTTCCATTTCTAAAGTTGTAAAAAAATTTAAGCAATTTACTCTCAAATTCAACTATTTTAAATAGCTATGGGCACAAGGATGATCCCACTCTTCCTCTTCTCGTTCACAGTGTGAAGGCTCACCCTTTCCATTGGTATAGTAGTTCCATTGTTTTTTTCTTGGATTTCCTGGTCTTTTTATCCGGCATAGCCTTGAGGGCCTCCTCTTCTGTGGTCTCCTTAGCAACCAAATCTCCTACATCCACTAAAGGATCCATACTAGCATGTGTTTCAAAATCATCTAGGGTTACCACTTCACCAAGTTTAGAAACTAATTCATTTTCCCATACTTTTGGCTCTAAGTTGGAATTATTAATTATTGTCTTCTCTGCATTATCCTCTTGGGTTTTATGTTCTTCACCCCTTGCACCCCCATCCACCAACTTTCCAATAGGGGATGCCTCTAGTGGCCTTACCCCCTCATTAGTGTTAGAGAAGTTCCCCACTACCATACAATTTTTCTTTTTTGTATCCCTACTAGTGACCTATTGGATGGTAGCGCCCCGAGTTTGAACTTCAAAATCATTCACCAATTTCTTTACCCAAGATGGTGATTCAGATTCATCTGCTTTTTTCCAACCATTTTCTTTTCCTTGATTACCAACAACCCTATCGAGTGCCCCTTGAGCACATAATTTAATTACAAATTCCTCACTTTTTGCAATCACTTTATTCTTGTATAAAATTTTCTCAAGTTCATTTTTCTTAATGTTTTATCTAATTTTTTTCATTACCAATTATTGTGCATTCATTTTATCATCATTTTTATTTCCTCCCTCGTCCATTGTAGTGGATTGATTATTACATGTGGCTAATTCATTGTTGTTTTCTTTATGCATATCTTCATTTTCTGAGGCATGCCTTAGTTCTATGTTTTCCAATTCTTGAATTAGGGTTTCAAATTGATTAGTAATTTGAATTGCATTCTTCTCTAGACTTGTGTGTTCAATTGCCAAGGATTGCTCCCGATGCCTATTTTCCATTTCTAGGGATAACCCGACTGTTCTATTTCCATGCTTTCAATTCTTCGAGGAGAATCATGAATTCTAGAATCAAGAATTGAATTATTAATATTTTTTCCCATATTCCTACATTCCATTTCCTTATCCCCATGAGCAATTTCCTCTGAAGGCTCAGTAATAACCCTACCCATTAGGGGACAATTTCTCCTTATGCTCCCTTCTTTTCAATAGAGGTAACATGCATTGAGACCCCCTAGAATTTCTAGGGCACAACATATTATTCCATCTTTCAAATGCACTTCCAAAATTTCAGGTATGTGAAACTCCTGGATAGAGGGATACCAGGGCCCAAGCATCCGAGGGTGGGAATGAGGCCTTTGTTACTCCTCTACCCTAATAATATTCCAATAGGCTTCTAGTAGAAGCCAGATGAACTTCCAAACCCTAAGTGGAACCTATTTGACAACCACCCATCTAGGGCTTGATAGTGCCAAGACTTCGTCATTTTCTAATATCCATGTCAGAGCATGAAATATTGCCTTACCCATATGCCAAAATTATTTTTTAACACTGTCTCCTTAAATTTATAAAGAAGATTACAAATAACCCTTGTTGTACCATTCTATAGAATAAAACTCTAATTTCTTTTCCCAAACTCTAATTTCTTTTCCCAAATGTTATTCATCCATTCATCCATATATTTTCTACCGGTATCTTAGAGATATCCATGGCTACAAAGAAAACAACATTTTTTTTAACCTATTATCTTCTTCTACGATTGCATTTTATAATTCCTCATTTGGAATCAAGATATATTTTTTAAGGGAGGTCGAAAGGAGCTTACCTTGTCCTCAATAGCCTCTCCCTTCGGCATCTTCAAGTTCTTCCACAACAAACTTTGCACCTGACAATAGACAATTTTTTTCCTCTGCAACAACGTCTCTGAAAGTTTTGTTCTATAATTTATTCTCATTACCCTCTTCTAGGTTATTTGAAAGGCCATCTGGGGGATCCGTATCCCTTTCCATCATTGAACTATCCCCTAACAATTAACCCACACATGTAGGTAGAGAACAGACTAAGAACAAAATCCAATCACTCATGCAAAACCCAAATTGAAAGGCGGAATGAAGGCAACACCGAAGGCAATAATGGATCCTTACCAAAGAGAATATTGTCTCAGGTGGAGGAGGGTCGAGCCTCCTCCATGGATTTGTGTGAATCCCAATCAGACCAAGATGTAGTCTCTTCCACATGTTTCATTGTCCTTTCAGGGCAATAGCGTTTCAAACCTATACAATTGGGATTTACAAAATAAAATAAAATAAAGTCTTTCACATCTCCTAGGATTTGTTCTTACCCCTAAATATTATAGCACAAAGATACTTTGTTTGCCTAAAGGAGTGACACCATACAAAGATGTTGAAGGCACAAATGTCTCACAAATCAATATCATTCATTGATTCATGTCATTCCAATTTAACAATATATCAATCACAATATATGTCTAATCCATCATCAATTCATAATTAATCTAAAATTGAAATAATAATTGTATGAGTTTTATTATTGTACTATAAAATGTGAATTTATAATTTTTTAAATATACCTTAATTATCATGAATATATATTGCACAAAACATGTTCCAATTATAATAGAGCAACCAAGAGAAAATTAAGAACACTATTACATACCAATTATGTGTGGTGTGATTCATACTCATTAGACTATTAAATTAAGTGTCTAATAATTGTAAGAAAAAAAATCCTTAAAATATATTTCAAATAAATACACATATTTCAAAATATTATTGAACACGTAAATCTGAATGCAGCAATCATAATAATTGTTATCCTCAAAATATATGTATGCATATGTTGCATATGGACACCTGAAGAAGACCGTATATTGAAAGTCTATGTTCTTAAATCATAATAAACTAGCAATCGCACCTTCGTGTGCAATAGGTACGCCGAAGACATGTTGAAGGTATAAGAGGGATAAATGTGGTATAGTAGTGAGAATTGTAAAATAAGTAACTTTATGTATTTTGAAAATTGCTACTGAATTGAATGCATAATATTTGTATATAAAAGGAAATGGAGAAAATTTACCTGCATATAGAGAGAGAATTCCAATTAGAAATGACCAAGGTTTAACACAAATGTAAAGGTAAGTTCATCTAAAAAACTTAATAATGTGGCACAAATAGAGAATTTGCAGTTTTCTATAGTTTGGAATTTGTTTTGCGGGACTTAAGGCAACAGTTAGGAAAATAATGTGATGGAATTTTATGGAAGCTGCCATGATGTGTACATGACAGAGAAATGGAGAGCAACAACGCAATAAAGAGAAGGAAGAAGGATTTACCATGGGAACTCAAAATGGTAGGCGAGAATTTTAGTGAAGTTGATGCCAAATGCTCATATGTCCATTATGTTGAAAGGGGAATTCAATTTCTTTGAGTCTATAAGATGTCTACAAAAGCTCTCTGTTAACACTTGTATTGTTGTTTTTGGCCTATGAAGGCTTTGAACTAAATTCCTTAGTGGATAGTTTTTTGTAACTAAATTTCTTGTTTTGAGCTGAAGTTTTCTGGCATCGATAGTATTTTGTACATAATTTTCTTGTTTCCAGCTGAAAGTTTTCTGGCATAATTCCTTGACAAAAATGTACCTGCATATAAAGGAAAGATTTCAATTAGATATGAGGAATGTTTAACACAAATTTAAAGATAAGTTCATCTAGAAAACTTAATAATGTGGTACAAATACAATATGAATTTATCAGTTGAAGAGATACATAAAATGAATGATAGAATGATTCTATAACTATTACCATATCACAAGTCTATTTACAATACCTTGGCATAAGTACAAAACTTGAATCATAGCAAATATCAGTATTAAATAAGAGTCATTTACTCATTTAAATAATAAGACACAAAATAAACAATATATCATCATTTGCATTATAGAACCTACACCATTTCCTTCTATAACTTGAAGTGAAAGAAAGAGAAAGAGTATCATCAAGGTGATATCCACCTTACCATGAAGCATTAGCTTCCCCGTGTTACTCCACCAAAGAAGCCCAACTCATCACAAAGGATCTAGCAGTATGTGACTAACATGTATGATGGAATCCATGGTACTTGAGTGATTCACTAGCAAACTACATGCTCTCACAATAATTGTGCATATCCTTGATCACATATGTAACACAAGAGAGTGCATATCAACTCAACCAATGCACTTAAGGATGCAAATCAACAACAACAATGTTTAAAGTATATAGTGTCTCAATCATCTCACTATGCTAACCAGACATTAAAAATATAAACATCAGCAAACAAGCCCATAACTGACTTCTAGTCTTTTAAATATAGCTTAAATAATATATTCCAAGGTAATGATGTTTACAAATTAGTTCATCAAACAACCCAATCTACAATATTATCAAATTTATTAGTTTTATTCCAATTAAGTAGATTTAGGGATAAGAGGTTTTCTTCCTCCTCTGTTATTTTCTGAATCTAGAACCCTTCTAGAATCAATGAAGGGATAATAGCAATTAATAAAATCAATCCATCTTATGATAATACCCTCACATATGATGATAATATCCATTGGAATCATATATTTTCATCATAAGTTACTTAACAATTTCCAGTTTGCTGATTGGAGCAAAACAGGGCAGTGTTTAAACCACCATAACTTCCGCATTACCAGGTCAAAATCAAAACTTTAATGTGTTCTGGAAAGGTGGATGAATGAAGAACAAAACCCACAATTATTATTTCAAGAAACCCAACCATCTAAGAGCAGTTTTTTCTGCAATACTGCTCACTAATTACCCACAACAGCAGTCTAGATAAAAGACAATCTTAAACCAGACTTGTGTGCACTTTAAAATATTAAATGCCACTTTAGATTCAATTTCAATACGTAACAAGAGTGTTGTTGGTTGTCCATGCAACATTGTTTTTAAATCCCAATATTATGATATAAGGAGGAGTTTCATATTGTTATAGTTTGCTACAGTTATCTGCATTCCATATTATTTCAGTTTGCAAACTTTCAGAAAATAAATAAAGGCGTTTATATCAACATTTTGTTTCCTTTGAGTTTGTTATTTTAATTTTGTTCATGTATCTAGTAATCAGAAAAATACAAAAATAAATATTTTATGGAAAAACCAGTCTGCTGACATTATTACAAGAATGCATGCAAACAAGTTTAGAATGCCAGAGACACCAATAAAGGACAAAATTTGAACTTCAGCTACCCTGAATGGAAGCTCAAATATTTAGTCTTCTGCTAGATAGGATATGCTCTACAAGACAAAGTTATACCAATTTTATTGTAAAATATATCCACATAAAATTCAAACTTAAATCTTGACACTTTATGCAGTTTGTGTTATAAATTAAATGAAATAGAGTTTGTATTTATCAGTTTTATTTCCCTCATGGATACAGCAATTGCCTCTACATGAGACTATACTACTGTTGGCATCTCATAGTAAATGGTGGAGGCATCACTCAACAATGTGTTATGTGTGGTCTCCTACATTTGCTTCTAGTCAAGGATGTGATCAAGAGTCTTCTACATGAGACTATACTACTGTTGGCATCTCATAGTAAATGGTGGAGGCATCACTCAACAATGTGTTATGTGTGGTCTCCTACATTTGCTTCTAGTCAAGGATGTGATCAAGAGTCTTCTATCACTCTTAACACTTTCATTAATTAAGGGAGCCCTGCTCCAGCTGATGCGGAGAGTAGCTGAAGATAGCTCTTCTTTGGGAAAATCTTAGCAGCACCCTCTTGAGTAACATTTGGCTTTCTATCTAGCCAAGACACT
>VDFB02007881.1:0-23374 GCA_007258455.2 Sequoia sempervirens | reverse complement strand
CCTACCTCCCTACCTCCCTCCCTCATGCCTTATTGTATTTCTTAGTTTATTATAATTTGGTTGTCAGAACCACTTGGAATCTATTTCTCCAAATATAATGTGTTTTTCTATTGACTAAAATTTAATCCATGGACCATTTTTTAAACACATTTTGTTATTTGAAGATTTACTTTTTCCATAGAATCATAAAAACAAAATAAACAAGTATCCAACATAGAAGAAAGAAATATAAGTAATTTCGTATTAAAATCATTTAGTCAAAAGTCAATTGACAATATTAAACCTTGTAACAAATTAATAAAAAAAATATTGTAACTTGTGAAGTAAAATATTACAGAAATGGGAAAATAGAAATTATTTTAGTGGCCAATATGAAAATTATATAGATACATATAGAGGTTGAATTTGTTGGAAAGAAACATCACCATTTTGTGCCAATTCAACAAATAAATAGTATTGAATAAATTTTGCTGATAGCTTAAACACAAAAAGGGTGTATCATAACATTTTTTAATTGTATAGATGATTTTTTAGAAATGGTGTATTTTGTATGTTGTAAATTTTATTTCTTTGAAGCTTTTAAACTTCAAAAATATGGTGCCAATAGAGGACCCACCTGCCACCTCTAAACACTAAATCTTCTAACTTGTAAGAGGATGAAAATTTAAACTAGAGATGAGTTGTTGGCAACACAAGGCCAAAAAACTGAGGGGGGGTGAATCAATTGTCCTAGAATTTATACAAATTAAACTTATTCTTAGATCTGATATATAAACATGAAAGCATAAACCATCGCCACATCAGAAACACACATAACACCAATATTTTTACGTGGAAACCCTATTAGGGGAAAAACCATGGTGGAGGTTAGTCTACAAGATTATACTTTGTTAAAAGTATAAAAGAATAATGGATGGGAAATGCACATACATTCAAGCACAATGCCTAGAGGTCACTGCTCAAATACAAAAAGTCTTACTACCCAAAGGAATACACACTATCTTACAAAAACATTTGGATTACATCCACAAGATTTTGAATTGAGAAACTAGCATCTGCTAATGCCTGATTACAATTTTGGTTAAGCATATAAACATTTGCTCACTCTTCTTCACAGTTTACTTTTTCCTTCAAAAGATTAGAAAATTATTCACACATAACACTCACATACTTCACACACCACTCACACTATGCCTTCAAATGGTATAAACAATTGCTCATATATTCACGACTAAGAATAAGATCAACTACATGTTGACTTTAACAAAATATAAAACATGTATAAACTATCGGCCCAATCCATAAACAATTTTCAATGCACACCAACAAATGTTGGCCAAAACATAGTGAAGAACCAAAACAACATCCTCAAACATGAAACACTTCCAAAAATTATGCCTCGAAGATCTACAACATGCTACAATCACCTTGTCAACCATGATCATGAAAAACATGAACTCACAACAAAAAATCACGAATCGCGAGCACAACGATCAATGCAAACATACAAAATAGATAGAGCACAATCTAGAAACATCCACAAGCATCATGAATCACCATATAAGCATCCAAAATAATTCAAATTACTAGAATCACATTATCTTCTTTCAGGAATACCAATTGAAGCAACAAAACAAATGTCAGAACACAAATACTCATAACTTGATTAAATCTTGATCTGGATCTTTAAAAATTTATATGGATAAACTAGATATACTCAACAACAAACCCTTTAATCCACAACCTCTTATCATCAATATAATGGGCTAGCCAACAACATGATGGCTACACTAAACTTCACTGCACCACTGACAACCTGCAACTTGTTTTATTACAATTTTCTTAATATCCTTGACATATTCAACCTTAAAGACATTAATGCCAATAGTGTTGACATCAATGACAACCACATATCAGCAAAATCCAACATGAGTCACCTGCAAGATTTGGGAAATGACTGGAAAAAAAGATGGCTTCATTTAAACATTACACACACACACACATATATATATTCTTTTTTTAAGAGTGACTAAATCTCAATGTACATATATTATTTTCACATTTTATAATGATATGTAAATCAAAATGAATGGAAAAATAATTTCAAAAGGCTAAAATAGAAATGAAAACTATAGCAACATGAGACTTTACTTTGATTTCATAATTAATCGACATTCCTCTACTTCAACTCTTTCATGTACTCTTGGGTTTTGGTCAGCTGAATTTTTAAGTGTTGATCAAACTGTCAAAGAAAAAATGAAAAGAAAATAACCAAAGTGCACAAAAAAAGAAGGCATTGGTTATGAAGAGATTCAATTACACCAAATTGCAGTAGAATTTGTTTGGTATTCGTACTCTGCTTCCACAAGCTTTTCATGTTGACAAAAAAAGAAGGATTTGTATGAAATAAAGAAAGCCTAACAAGAATTCCATATAAGATTTGAAGGGTCTAAAAAGATTATTCTAAGCTAATGATCAAATTATAAAAAATTTATGTAGAATTGTTCAGATATTTCTACAAATCTAATGGTATACTAATAGTAGAGACTAGTAAAGAAAAAAGAAAACAAAGAAATTTGAAACATAATAATAATGAGTTTGTTGATGTACTTAGCTCATAGCAGAGACCAATATGGGCCAAGTTCTACTACCAATATCAATTGTCCAACACTTGAGTTGCTTTGCATATTGGTATGCAATGCTATGATTGAAGAAGACTTGGTTGTTTAAATTGATAGTCATTACTCTAGACTAGTCGACCGTTGGTGAGCTACTTTTTAGTCAACCATTTGAATGACTGCCACTTTTTTTTTCATATTTAGTAGACCGTTGTTTCACTTAAAATTTTAGACCAAGTTTATTTAATAACAAAATTTTAATTTCTGGTCCTAAATTGTAATTATTCTATTTCATTAATTGTTCCATTATACAACAATAACATAAATGATAATTATTTTGAAATGATCATGTTGTTATTGTATAATTAAAAGAGAAACAAGTAGGTCCAATATTTGAATTTGAAATTTAAAAACATTAGGGTCATTTCTACAAATTACACATGTGACCTATTTCGTTGCACAAGTTTTAGATATGATCATAGGTAGAAAATAGATTAAAATGAGGTCCAAGGAATGAGTGCAAATGGGGACATGCATAGTTCAATTTTTGTGCTAACTATTAGCAAAGATCATGTCATGTGTACACTTATCATTTCCTAAAAGATAATCAACTCAAAGTGACATAAAAATAAATGAGAAATATATAAGACATAGTAATATCACCATTAGAT
Organism: Sequoia sempervirens; assembly: GCA_007258455.2. Lineage (NCBI taxonomy): Eukaryota > Viridiplantae > Streptophyta > Pinopsida > Cupressales > Cupressaceae > Sequoia > Sequoia sempervirens. Next base: position 20,085 of record VDFB02007881.1, on the reverse strand, counting down.
TTTACCCCCACTTTGAATGCATATGAAAAACTATGAGGATGCACATCAAAGTAAAGTCAAGAAATCAACATGAAAGTAAATTTATTTAAACACACATTTATGAATATCGACATCAATTATTAGTACATGATCACTTGAAAACTTGGACACATAATCTAAAAATACCCAATGAATAGTATCTACTAAGCATTCTAAAAATAGGCATAAACATAACTAGAAACTAAAAGACAGATTTGAAAATTAAAATAACATACTATTGCAGGAGCACCTAAACCCTTATTTGCAAAACTGATCATTTGAAGTCTTGATAGGTGGTTCAATAGGATAGTATGGGTTGTTTTGAGTATATTTACCTTAAATAAGGTCTATTAAGACCATTTGATATGTAGTTTTGGGTTTGTGAGTCAATAGGTATCAAATTAGTAAAAGTTGCAAAAGATGTAAATGTTGTCAAGTGGAAAATTGTCAAAAATGCAACAATTAGGAATATGAAAGGTTGAAGGATTTTAAAAGATAGTTATAGGCATTGGGTTAGTTGGGATTTGAATGGAATATGTATAAAAAGCCTCAAAAGGTTTGAACATCAGTTGTTAAGTTTGTATTGAAGATTCCCCATCAATATACAACCCTTTTTCTATAAAATCTCTATATTTTTGGACTTTCTTGTGACTGTATGGACTTGTATAGAGTGTAAATTCTTTGAATAAAATTTTATTTTGTAGGGATGGTTCTATTTTGAGAGTCTAATCTTCAGATTTGAGGTAGATCTCTTTTTTTTTCTTGAAACAACCTGTAGGAAAACATTAAAGGGCCAATTTGAACTTAAAATGACAAACCAAGTCATTCCACCTACTGTCTAACTCTATACCTCAGTGGAATGAATTATCTTATGTTAGGTTAGATGTCTTGATGGTTTTGTAGGCTGTGGATATATGTTGTGAGAATTTGGGTGATGCCCTAGGGCCAAACAAGGTGCTTTTCATGTGAAAAAGAGGTATTGAGATGTGGTTCTAATAAAATGTTGAAAGAATAGTGTATGTGATGGATTTTTGAGTTTGTGTAGGGTGTATATGAGGTGTTGGATGCATTTTTTGGGTAAGATAAGCCCGTGTGTTAATATTTTCAATAAACCTTAGTGTTTTGCATGTTAAATGAAGGTTTCATGGTGCAACATCCTAGATGACTTGAACTTGTGAATTGATCATGGAATTTTGTGTTTGGTATCACAATTTATGACTTTCAAGCTAGTTTGAGTGGTTATTTGGTGTTTAAGAAGTACTTCCTTTGTTAAATAGGGCTAATTAAGTAGCCTAAAACATGGGTATTGTATTGGATCTCAATATTGTTGCAAAGAAGTCACTTGTAACCTTTTGGGGATGTTTTGTTGGTTCTATGGTAAGTCTTAATTGATTTTTTTCAAGCCTTTGTATGGCCTTCTCAAAAAGATATCTTCATTTGTTGGGTTTTGAAGGCTACAAGCCTATATGGTGAGAGTTTGGTTCAAGTTGAGAGTTTTGTGTTTCAAGGGTTAGTTTGTTGTTTGTGATTGATTAGTTTGAGTTAGTTTGGGGTTTTCCACGTAGGAGTTGATGGTGACTCCTCAACACCCCCAAGATCAGTTAGACCAAAACCACTTCCACAAGAGAGAGAATGGCAAGAAAGCTTGCTTCACAATGCAAGATTGATTGATTGCTTGAATGAAGCTTGAATACAAATGTACATGAGATGCCTTGCTTATATGGGCAAGGTTGAGAGATAGGTATGAATATGATGTTGACAAATGTCATGATCTTATGACATGAGACAACCAACAACCTAATCACCTAGGAAATGATGCATCCTAGCTAGATAAGATAAGTTCTAGATAAGCCAACTAAGCCTTCTAGAAATAATCTTTTACCTAAGTAAACTTAACCATGTGAATATGTCCCCTAATTTACCTAGTGAATGAATTAGCTAGGTACAAGACAATTATTCACACCAACACCCCCTTAAGTGCAACTTAGGGAGAAGATTATTATGCAAACGTGCAAAGGCTATGACTATGACCATGGGTCCGGCTACTAGGCCATGTTAGGTACCCATTTACAATGCAAATGATGCAATCTCTCACAAGCGAGAAAAGGAGAAAAAATGGGACAAAACTCCTCTCCAAAAGAGAGAAAACAAAACAAAAGAAACATGATGTATGGAGGACTCAATGATGCCCCCAAGGACAACATGCATCATGTATATACAATCAAATACCCCCCCATAAGAGGAAAGTAGAGAGATAAGATATCCCCCCCATGATGAAGAAGCTCCAATGCTGATGAAGAATGCCTGAAAACAAAAGATGACCCAATGTCTACAAGCAACACATCTTCCCTTAGGAAGAAACAAATCCATAAGCTGATGTAGAAGCCACTCCATGTCCAACTGAAAGGAGGAAGCATGAATGCTCATGTATGCCTCTGAAAACTGATGAAGATCCTCCAAGCTTGAATGAGTCACAACAAAATCATAGTCAAACTGAACCAAGAAACATGACAAATCAAGTGATGGAGGAGACTCATGAATGTCAATCTTCAAAGACAAAGTAGATGGGATAACAGTTGTACTGAAACTGTCATCAAAGAGGAGAGAAATCCCCTCAAGTGTGTCCTCCAAATCTGCAGTATGAGACTCCATGAACAAGTTAGAAATGCTGTCAAATACTCATCCCACAAAGCAAGATCTGAAAAACTATGATCATCTGCTGAAAGAAGAAACAATGGCTGAAGGCAGGAGGTGGAGGAGTAGGAAGCTCAACACTGGTCTCTAGAATACCAAGGTGTAGATGACCAAACTTCTCCTCACTATCATGGTTCACACTCAATGGAGTGTGTGATGCAGTCAAAGGAACATTATCATCTTCTGAAGCAAAATGAGAAAAGGAATATACACGAGATGAATGATCAACCATCCCAATAGCAACAATATCCCTAGTCTCCAAGTCCCTTATGTACACCCTATCTGGAGTGAACTCAACTATTTTACCTTGACCCCCATGAGTAATTTGATAAATAGAAAGGAGATTAGTGGACAAGGAAGGAACACAAAGTACATCATTGAAAGTCCCTTCCCCCATATCAATAGAACCCTTCCCACTTACCTTCATATATGTATTGTTACCCATCAATATATGAGGTGAATTACAAGGCTCAAAAGAAGAGAACATATCCATAGAAGATGCCATATGATGAGATGCCCCTGAATCAAGAAGCCATCTATGAGATTCAAGACTTGTAGAGGCCAAGAGTGCTTGTCCTTTCATCTTGTGTAGCCCAAAAGTAGATCCTGTGTCCTGTGACTTAGATGATGATGATGGAGTTGCCGAGATGCAGAAGAAGAAGTAGCCACTGATGAGGGCAGCTTAATGTTATTCTTTTGAAGAAGGTGTGTCAGTTCATCAATCTTCTTATTATAACATCTATGCTCATCATGTCCTAATCTTTTACAATATGCACATTTTGACTTCTTCTTTTTAGATGATTCCTCTTTAGAAGAGGGTGTAGACTCAGGAGTGCTATGTGAAGGAGGATCTTTACCTTGCTCATTAGACTTGGGTGCCTTGTTCTGCTTCTTACCTTTGCCACTTGAATCCTTTGTCTCCTTTGCAACAAGAGCATGAGATCTAGAAGACTTCAATGTGCCCATGTGTACCAACTTTGCTTGTTCCCTTGTGAGTTGAGCTGCAAATTCATCAAGAGAAGGCATTTTGTATGTAGTGCCAAGAGCATCCATTGTAGCATAGAAAGTAGAAACAAACACTGAATAATCAGGACCAAGCTTAGCAAGAATAGAAAGTATCAACTGTTCATCCTCTTTAGTGACCCCACAATTAGATAACTGCAATCTAAGAGAATTGAGCTTAGAGAAAAAGTCTTGGACATTGTCAAAATCTGAAGGATTAAGACCCATAAGTTCATTCTCCAACTTAAATTTCCTCATCTTATCTAGCTTACCAAAGAGACTCTCTAAAGTATTCCAGGCTTCATTAGGATGAGTGCAAGATGCAACATGATATCTAAGATCTGGAGAAATGGACAACTTCAAAGTACCAAGAGCTTCATCCCTTCTATCAAGCCATTTTCTTTTCTCTTTTGCTCCTGCAGGTTCTGGATCTTGACCAAATGTGATTCGTTGCAACTTTGATTTTAACAATAATAACTCCATTTGAGATTTCCACTCATGATAGCTATATGGAGTTAGAAGTACAACTTTTGTCAAATCCATGATACAATGAGATATTACAAGAGAAGAACAGCAAATTTCCCTCACAATACAAGAAATTAACCCCTTTGTCCAAACAAGATTTGCACTTTTTTTTTTGCAAAATTACAACAATATATCCCAAACTATCAAATCAGCTACAAACTGAAAATATGAAAATCTGGAAACAAATCTGCAAAAAGTGCATGAGTAGATCTGAAGTACTCCTGAATACCTTTCTGATGCCGCAAATTTGGTGAAAATCGGAGATCGGAGCACAAAGATATGAGCTCGGAAGCAAAAAATGATGATCGGGCTTCAACTTGGAAAAAGAGGCACAAAACTGCAAAATCTCTACAAAATATCTGCACCACTAAAAAATTTAGGTTTCCAGCTTTCCGTTGATATTTCGTTTCTGAAAAATGGCCTCCATATGTGAAAGTTATGAAAAAAAGAAAAAAAAGGCCTATATGTAGGCACTTGGGGCAATTACACAAAACAGTGAAGCCTAAATAGGTGCAAATTTTGGGCACTTGGGGCTAAAATACCGGTCATCCATATGACCACTTGGACTACCAATGCAAAATTAAAAAACACACTGCTAACATAGTCGGCTTAGAGGCTTTTAAATGAAACTTTATAATATATATATTGCAGATTCAATTAAAAACCAGCCTGCATACCATTAATTGTGACTACCAAAGACAGATCAACAAAGGAAGGACGCCGATGGAACCATTCAATGCCGAGTTGACCGTATGCCGATGCAGGGAGAGGAGGTCGGATGGAGGATTGAAACCACCGATGAGTAAATGCACCGACGGATCCGCCAATAATGGGACTGGCGAATAAACCAACACATACTCAGACCCACGTAGATGAGGAAATGACCGCCGATAATGCCAAAGCGTGTGCAAGACTTTGGACCGACGAATGAGAGATTTCCGGTGCCAAAGAAAACTCCGCAGTCCAGTCGAGAGAGCCTTGATTTGACCAGTGTATCCGGCAATCTGACCGAAAGCAAACCCCGCGTACTACACCGACAAAGGAGTACGCTGATGAAGAGTACTAATCACAGTTGCCAAGGACGGTGAATGTCATGTGATGGTACCCACTGACTGGTGTACAATATGCAGCCAATGCGGATGGAACAAAGAGAAGATCGTCGATGTGTAGACAAGGATGGACCAAAGGATTCGTAGTAGGTCCGCGGATGCTGATGTGGCTTCAGATCTCACCGATGCTAGAGCTGGTACTATGCTATGAACAGCCGACTGATGTGACCTCCTCGGTGAATGCCAATGGACTAAATGCAGCCCGATGAGTACAATGAACAATACCGACCACTGACAATGGAGATTTGGTCAGGAAGATGCCGATGGAATATTCAGCCGATGTGACTGCCGACGGTCAATGCCAATGATGACGCAGGTACAAAGCCTGCGTAAAAACAGAATATGCCTTCCCCAAATATATAGCCCGAAAATCACAAATATTGAGCCCAATTTTTTACAAATATTTTGCCAAAATATTTTAATAGCTTTGATAAAAATAATTTTGCCCCAAAATTATCAATCAAATACCGCAGAAAATATTTCCTGAAATATTTTTTTGCGAAAATATGAAAATCGTACCGCACGGGAGTTGTTCCAGCAAAAAAAATTTTGCCTCAAAAACAACTTTACCCAATATAGGCGAATTTACAGTCAAAATTCATCTGCGGAAGCTTCTGAACTCAACCGTGAGGTTATTGAAACCCCAATCTGCATCCAGCAAAAAACTTCAAGCCAAAATATCACCCTCAGATCTGGGAAGGAATCTGCAACACCTGGAGAGCTCTGATACCATGTAGGAGTTGATGGTGACTCCTCAACACCCCCAAGATCAGTTGCGACCAAAACCACTTCCACAAGAGAGAGAATGGCAAGAAAGCTTGCTTCACAATGCAAGATTGATTGATTGCTTGAATGAAGCTTGAATACAAATGTACATGAGATGCCTTGCTTATATGGGCAAGGTTGAGAGATAGGTATGAATATGATGTTGACAAATGTCATGATCCTATGACATGAGACAACCAACAACCTAATCACCTAGGAAATGATGCATCCTAGCTAGATAAGATAAGTTCTAGATAAGCCAACTAAGCCTTCTAGAAATAATCTTTTACCTAAGTAAACTTAACCATGTGAATATGTCCCCTAATTTACCTAGTGAATGAATTAGCTAGGTACAAGACAATTATTCACACCAACACCACCACCTTTCTTACATCACATAATACTAAAAGAAAACTATCAATTCACTAAACCAAGGGGTAGCTAGCTCATAATATAATTCATCACCAGTATGAAGCACCGTTGAAGTGTAGTTGTATCGATGTATGCTTCAATACACCAACTTAAATGTATGTTAACATTCTCATGAAAAGAAATAAATTCCCTAAGATTTTAATTATCTAATATAAGAATCTCATATAATTTTCTAAGGGATCTAGGTATAAGAGAATACAAAAAAGGCCTAATTTGATTATTACTTTCCTAAATAATGTGTTAATCTAATTTATTTTTACTTGAAAGATATTTTGTTTAGACTGCAAGAATCGGTTAGGTATCTATCCCCCTATAAACTGCAATGCACCTGGTAAACTTTTTTCACATGATTGACAATGTTGGCATGACACACCCTTCGGTACCATGGGTTTGGGGGGACACTAGACCTTGTGATCTCTTGCCTACAATAGGATTCTTTTAGCCAATCGAGCAAGGCACACCGCCCCATTTTTACTTGAAAGGTTAAGGTTTATTCCCTTTATCAATTTAATAGCCTTGCATGTGATTAAATTAGACTTGAGCAATATTTACAGTAAAACCTAGCAAAATATCTTTAATACAATCATAATCCATTCTATTCTTCTCACAAACAACAACATAAATAATAAAAGATACAAAATGGTGAGGAGAAAGAAAGAAGGAGGTTTAATTAAGCTTCTTGTAGTATCAATCAATGATCCCAACTTAACCTTAAACATAGCTAATGAAATAATTGATAAGAAATCAACTTGAAACATGTCTCATATTAAAAGACCATAGATGTACACACAAGTAACAAAAAAAATTCATGAAAGCCAAATTTTTAGAAGTAAAATTTACATTATTGTTATTTACATTTTCACAAGGATTTACACATTTAAACTTATATTGATCTAAAAGTATGATCAAATGATAATAATCCTTCTCTTGTCTACTCTAGCCATCTAACCTTTTACTTATTCAACCTTTAGTTACCTATCTCCTTTTCAATAGTTTGAAGCTTCTAGTTTTATAGACTCTTGAGAAATTCATTATAGTAAAAAGGGGTATCATAGGTATAAGGAAGGTGTCATTTAGTAATTAGTTTGGTTGTTCATTATATGGAATTTATTTATATATTAAGTCACTAGTTTATAATTTATTATTATATCATGTTTATGATTCTCATTATTGGTTCATCAACATTGAGTTCTCTAGTAATTTGTCATGTGTAATATCATGTATAGTAGATTTTTTGTTGAATTGTGTTGATTATATGGGAAAATTAGGTTTTGAAGGGACCCAAAACCATTTACAACTTAAGATACAAAATGTTTCTCAAGAGATACTACAATAAAACACTAGCAGTAGCCCAACCCAAAACATCAAAAGATAAAAAATGTTTCTCAAAAGATAAAATGGTAAACTATCAACAACACCCAACAAAAAAATATCAAGAAAGAAACCAAGACTCAAGAACAAAAAAAACACACAACAAATAGACAAATAGACAAACAAGACACTATTTCATACTACTTAAGGTGTTGGCCACCTCAAGCTCCTGGATTCTATGCATTTCAATCATATCTAACAACTCTTTTTTCTCAGCTTCAAAGGACTTCTTCCAATCAGTTGACCCTCTAGTAGTAGGGCCTTTACCATCATCTTTCACACCTTTTTTCCTTTACCTTTGGCTGAGTGTTCCTTCTCCATTAACTTAGAGAAATACAATTGGTCCTCCTTGAGCTCACTAATTTTATGAAACAAGACTTCCAAAGAGTGTGCACTATTCTTCACTAAAATGTGACAAGCATGGAGAAGCTTCTTTATATCCACATTAGTATCCAATACCTTGGCTTCTAAACCATCCAAGCACTCTTCACATAGGGATTTAAAATCATGGTATGGACCCTCAAGATCCACAATTTTGTCAATCAAAATATCCAAAGCCGAGCCTTTTAGAGTATTCTTCAAATTTTCCTTCAAACCCCTTATTTTAATGTTAACCTTATTAAATTCCTGAAGATTCCATTTTTCTAATTTAAAAGTTAAAGTTGCCTCTACCCTTTCCATGTCAAGAAGCTCAAACATAGAGGTGGAATCATCATTGAGATAGGAAAATTCCTCAAAAAGTGGATTTACCTTTAGAGGCTCTGACTTTGCATACTTCTACTCAACATCCTCCTCCTCCTGAACCTTATTCTTCCCCTCTAGAACCACATTGGGAGAGCTACAAATTGGGGAGTCATCAATTTCCACCACCTTCTCTATAGAAGTATTCTCCTCACAGAGCACCATGGTGTCCTTAGCCATATCTTTCAAGGCCTGGTTCTTCAACTTGGAAATGTGTTTGGAAACCATTCTTGGTTTATCCTTAGCCTCAATTTTCATCACATTATCTTGCAGTCCCTCCTCTTTACCACCAACCTCAGTGTCTCCCTAGCCAATGTCCAAATCTTTTTTCTTGGGTGTGGAATTGCTAGAGCCCACCTCCGTATCCTCACTATCAAATTGGGAATTTGACTCATTCAGAATAAGGCACTTAGCTGTCTAGTTGTTTTTAAGGTTACCCTTCTTCCTCTCTTTCGAGGAGGTAGTTTTAGGGGCTGGGGACCCATCCTCATCCTCTTTATTCCACTCCTCTTCCTCAGCAATGTTGGTATTTGTTGGGTGAAAATTATGTAATCATCTTTTCAATAGATTACACAACCTAGAATTCAACCACACCCATGTGAGATATAATCTCTCCTCTTAGAAAGGGGAGGTTCCCTTCTTACTACTAATAGAAGCTATGGTAAAACTAATTAAGTATTTACAAAATGTACACTACACTTACAAAATTGGAGGGGTTTGTCAAATTCATGCTTCTCTCTTTTTTCATAGAAGTTTTACAATGCTTCACGGTTGGAAGTTTTGATTAAGGAAAACCTTAAAACATAAAATGAGTAGTAATGCCAATACCTCTATCTTGTCAAAGCAAAGCGTAGAGATACTAGGTATGATAATAATAAAAAATAAAAGAAAGAGGAAAGCTCATGAAGGCACAAAGTTGTTCTGTAGATTTTTCACCAATGGATCTATGAGAGATGTACTATTTGTTGCATTAGAAGCAGAAAAGTCTTCTTAGATACAACAATTCCTCAAACAACATAAATTATTACAAGCACAAAGTCTCGTAGATCTTTCGACAAGAGTATCCAAACATAAACATAAATTAAAAAAAGGAATGTAACATAAAGTTTACATAAATTACTTGAATCCCTTCAGATCTCATCTACTAACCACTACCAATAAGATTAATCCACAAGATTATCGATTCCAACAGAAAGTCTCGTATGCAATTATCTTCTTTATTGATTATATTTCATTCACAAAATATGAACACAAAGTTTCACAAATCTACTTCAAAAAGGGTAGCACTTCATTGCAAAATACTAAAGGTAAAAATTACAATAGAAATCCCTCTTATTTATAAAAAAGAGGGAAGAGAAAAACTAGGAAATTAGTTGAGTAAAGTTAGGAAAGTTAGTTGAGCTAATTTAGGAAAATCTCACCCAACTTTGACTAAGTCAAAATGTAATTCATCTTTGTGAAACTAAATCTTAAATCTCAAATAATAGTGTAATTACATTTTTAGAAAAGACATTTAGGATGTCACAAACTATTTACAAGATGTATTAAGGGGAGCATAAAAACGTCTAACATTGGAGATTAGGAATCTTCATGGTTCCTTGCTTGGGCACAAAAGTCTTCATACTTCTTCTTGGTCTCCTACATGAACGTCTCATCCAAATCAATGGTGTAATCCACAATGGTATTAATTTTGGTGATTGATCTCATGATGGATGAGTAAACCTTTTTTCACTTTTCAAGATGCATCTTGAGGTTGGAAAGAGTGAGCATTGTATCATAGATAACATGCATAGATGCCTTTGAAAAATATGCACTCTCTACTTGCTTCATGATGGCTTCTTTGAAGATCTCAAAAAGTTTTGTGGCCAAAAGGGAGATACACTCTTCTTCAAGGAGTTGTCCTGGTAACTCCTTAATTCCTTTTTCAAGGATAGCATGATTCCCTTCAACATCTTCCTGCACTTGGTGGAGGTATTTTATAAGAGAGTTGATTATCTAGATACAATGTTTCAATGATTCTCTTACTTCTACATATTTCTCCTTGTTAGGGATCACCTCAACTTCCACCAATTTGTTGATCTTTTCCTATTTCATTTTTTACCACAATAACATGCATTTTTCCATTTCTCTGTGCTCTTGGGAAAGTACACTTTCTTCCTTATCAAGCTTTGTTTTGAGCTTGTCTATTTGAGTATCTTTTTCATCCGCAACAACTATAATCTGAGAACCATGTTCTAAAATTTCATTAATAAAATCATATAATACTCTTCCTTTGGAGGAAAAATTCTCAGCCTTCTTCATAGATGGATCCTCAACACTTACCATTGCCAATGGTTGTGCATTACTTGAAGATCCTGCAAGTATCCTTAAAATAGTGGCATAATGCTCTCCCTTCTATTTGTAGGTGTTTCAAGCTTGCTCCATTTTGTCTGATCTTCCTGCCAGTATATCAAAGGTTACCTATGCATCAGCCTTTGCACTTTTATTTGTGACCTTTCCAAGATAGACTCTTGTTACTGTGTAGTCCTCCATATTGACATCTCCTTCCTCTTGAGGTGGTACACCAATCTCTGCATATTTATGACTGACCTTTTCAACATGAAGCTGTGAATACACTTTTTCCTTTTTCTTCCCCTTGGCTTTTGGAGGGACTATCTCTTCAAGATTGAGTTCTTTTGGAGATATCATTTTATTTTTTCACTTCAAAAATTGTGATACCAACCAAGGGGGAAGAGAGGAGGTATGAGTTTCCTGGTTAACTATCAACTCTCTTGTCACTGCCATTCCTGAAGGAATGACTAGTATAGTGACAATTGGCGTAGTGTATATCATAACTGCTCAAGTAGATTGCACATTGAGTTGATTGTGCATGGATTCATTCATGAACCTATTAAACTCAAATTTTGAAGTGATATCATAGGATGGGGATGATAGGTTGAGAATGGATGATGGAGGGCTTGAAAAAATATCAACTGTTTGTATACTTTTCATTGAAGGAGTATCAAGTACAATTAATGCTGCAAGGGTTGGTGAAATATCCACTATGGGTATTGTAGATTTAGGAATAGGTGATGTAGGAAAAGGTGGTGGAGTGTTTGGATTAGGAGGTGTGCAAGGAACATTTGAAGTTATGGGCGATGATGTCTAGGGAAGATCTTTGACTACATTATCATGTGGAGATATAGTTTATTCTTCATCATGCTCGAGTTCTTATTTATCACCCTCTTGCTCTTCTGACTCTTGTTCACCTTCTTGATCACCTTCAGACTCTTTTTCATCTGTAAAATCTTCTTCCCCATGTATCCTTTTGTCCAACAGTGAACTTAATCCTCAGGCCTCTTTAGGAAGAAGTGGGAATAGCCATAGGTTTATCTTTCATGTGGGGTTCCTATAGTTGGCTGGCTTCCACTCCAGATTCCTCTCCTGATTCTGTTATGAAAGTTTTCATCTCAAAGCCATGTTTGTGCAACCACTCTGTAGTGTTATCCAAAATTAGCACCAACCTCTCTCTGATGGAGACACTTTCCTTATTGGACCATTGGATTTTAGGAAAAGTTCTCTTGGAGATTTATTTCTCATCGTAAGAAACGTTCATGATATCATTGGGATCTGTGAAACCCTCTGGTAGGTTAGCAATATGAAGATCTGTCATTTTTTGTACGATTAATTTGAAAAAATCCATTTTACAGATAGCCTCTTCATCTCTGCAATCAACCCAAATGTCCTCAAAGCAATACTTGTGCTGATGACCCATTTTTAACTTCTTTACATTCCTATAGTCAAAATCAAATCTATATCTATAGGTCCTTATTGTCATGACCTGCATTTTTGCACAGACTGATTTAGCTTTTTCTACACTTTTGATGATATACCTACCAATCATCAGTGGGAACTTGAGTCTCAGTTTTTGGATCCTCATCTATTCTGTATGAGTTGAAATTAGCTATCTGCATAACTCCATGAGTATCCACTTGTCTGAGGGATATCTGGGAAACATGTAAGGGTACCCAGTGTAGCATCCCACCCTTATGTAAGAGAAAGTTGGGAACTATAAGAATATGCATCCAACTTTACTCACCACTATGTAGGCCTCATTGGAAACTCTCTTGTTCCGAAGAGTCAGGTCAAAGCTAAAAAGCATAGGTGCAAAGAAAGCATTGGTGACTCCTAAAATGGTGAAGGATTTCCTTCAACTCTAGTTGATAAAAATATTTGTACATAGGTACAAAAAGTTGGTTCCCTTTTGTAGATAAACCTGGGAATTGCCTCATCATGACTGTAGCATACACCAGATAAGAAGTCATATAGAACTTCAAAGTAGTTGGCACATTTATCAACTATTCATGGATTTCATCACTGATTTGTTTGCCCCAATCAATATGAGCCTTTTGTCTCCTTATGATCCAGATGTATTCATACATCCATTCATGAAAATGGGATGATTCAGGAAATCCCTTAACTCTTCTCAAGAGTGTGATCATGTCCTTGACATCTTCTTTGAAGTCACTTCACGGAAGTCCCTTCAGTCATATTGAGATAGTATGCCTAGGTTCTTTCAACCATTGACTATTGATCAAGTACTTAGCCTTATTGGGATATGAGTCATATAATTCCTATGCTTGTTGTACTAAAATTTCAGCTTATTTCTCCATTTGTGGGACTCTGAAAACAATATCAAAGAAATTAGGGTCAAGTCTCAAACTCTCTTGCCCAAAGGAATCAATCACACTTCTTCTTTCCCTCGTGTAATGGGATGAAACTTGGAGGATGAACTTTGTATTGTGTGCAAAATTAGGGAATGTAGACACTAGATGTAGATTACCGTGCACAATGGCTCTCAGGGAGTCTTCAAGAGGATTTTTCTCAGTCCTTTTCACGAAATCAATGAGGTCTTGATGAACAACCTCAATGTCCTTTATTTCATCCACCTTTGAAATTACCACTGTAGGTTGATAGACACCTCGATACTTATATTTAATTTTTCCTTTAGCCTTAGAAGATGATGGAGGCTTCTTGGCTGTCATTTCAGAACAATTGGATCAAACAGATGCAACTTTGAGGATCCCTTGATGATATCTAAAAAGGAACTGCAAAGATGGTGAATTAACAAACGTTAGATGAAAAAGTAGCATTGGTATGTGTGAAGTAAGCAATGATGTTGAGCAAGAATGAAATGATCAGTGAGGTACAAAAAATAATGGAGGCACAAAGAAATGGGGCTCAGAGTGATGATAGAACAAGTTTTGAGAGTTTCATGGAAAAACTACCAAAAAGTGTAAGGGCACTAAAAATCAGCACCCTTGCACTTGGAGAGATGAATTTAGGTGTAAGGGTGCTGAAAATCAGTGCCCTTGCACCTAGAATGATAGTTTGCAAAAAGGTGTCAAGGTGCTGAAAATCAACACCTTGACACTTTTTCTTGTGGAGAAAAGATGTTAAGTGCAGTGGTAGACAAATTAAGCGCTTTGGCATCTAGATATATTAATCCATGTAGGGAAAAACATGAGTTAGTGAAAACATAAGTAAATTGCAATGGCATGTAAGAAGTCTACTTGGACATTTCAAGTGAAACTTTCAAAGTTGAAACTTAGAATGAGTTTATTCAAGTTTAGTCTTCTTTTACATTTTGATAGAAACTTGGAAATAAAGAGGGATGAATGAAATGAAATAAAAAAAACTAGAGTGTGCAAAGAAGACAAATCAAAACCCCAATGAAAGGCAAGTAGAAAGATCAACTTAGAAGAGGGCACGATTTGAAAGAAAAATGTGTTGGGACGGAGGAGAAACCAACACACGACATGAGGAGAAAGGTTGATTCGAATGGAGAAAAAAACATGCTATGAAAGAGATAAAAAATGTTGGATAACTAACAAGAAATCCAAACACCGAAACATATTTACAAACCAAACAAGAAATTTACAAAGTATTCTGAAAATGAAAGGAAAGAAGAAAATGATGGAAGAAATAAAAATGACTTACCTTGAAAAATGTGAGATCTAAACTCAAATAGCAAAGAGATCTTTGAAAATGCAGGTTTACAGTCTTCAAGAGTTTCCAGCGCAATGAAGAATGAAAGAACGATGGTCAAAATGAAGTGAGGTGAACTTAAAATTACTTAGTGATTTGCAAATGCAATAAATGAAACATAAGTCACAAACTAATTAAGGTGAGATAAATGGCATAAAACTAGGAAAGGTGCACTAGAGACAAAAATCATAGCCCTTTGACTTAAATGACTAAGTATAGAGACTTGGTGTAAAGGTGCTGAAAATCAGCACTTTTACACCAAGATTGATTTTCACTTAAGTGCATAGGCACTATAAAACCCCACCTTTGCACTTGTGACACTTAGAATTTTTTTCCAAAATGTTAGAGCACTTTTTTCTAGAGCTTTAACACTTTTCACAATTTCACTAAGTACAAACAATGAGAGTTCACGAAGATACTCGTTTTGAAGGTCTTCGCTAGATGAATGTAGAGGGATGCTCAAAAAAAATATTTGAGACTTTAGAACACACTTCAAGGTGGATTGAAAATTTCCTCGTTTTTTCGTTCTTGAATATCATGAACCTATGAAACAAACAAGTTTCGTAGGGGGTTATCCATGGAATGAGTGTTGCTAGATTTTGTGATAACAATATCTAAGCCAGAAGAGCTAGAAGCTTCACTCAGAATATTCTCCTTACCCTTACTTGCAAGGGTAGGGACAAGGGATTTAACATGCTCCATGATTAAAAGAATGAGACCCTCATGGAGGACTAGAGCCCTCCTA
The DNA here is from genome assembly GCA_007258455.2 of Sequoia sempervirens. Taxonomy (NCBI): domain Eukaryota; kingdom Viridiplantae; phylum Streptophyta; class Pinopsida; order Cupressales; family Cupressaceae; genus Sequoia; species Sequoia sempervirens. Next base: position 4,656 of record VDFB02007881.1, on the reverse strand, counting down.
TTTTTTAAAAGAATGAGACCCTCATGGAGGACCAAAGCCCTTCTATTTTTTAAGTGAGCATAAATAGAGACCTCCATGGAAGACAACAGGAAAAATGGAAAGGAAATGAACAGAACAACTCTATAATGGTTTAAAAGACTAAAATTTTGGGCAAGGGAAATGAATAGACCAAGTCTAGAACTTACAACCAAACATTGAAAACCCAATCATAGTAGCAATCAAATCCTCATTTATTTCAACTACCAAGCCCTTTATCTAAAGTTTGTGGTTATGCCAACAAGAAACAAACTCCGCTGAAGCATTCATGTCATGCCCATGCAATCTTTCTAAGAACAACGTAAAATTGCCACGCTGGAGAATCCTCCAAATTTTCTTCTTCCTTAGTATCACACAAGAATGTGACTCAATTATTCTCTTTTCCCCTCCCATTTCCTCAAAAACCATAAGTAGAAAATGCTTACAATTATCATTTATGTGATAGCCAGTAAGCCGAACAAAACCCACAAAGTGTGTGAGTCGAGAATTGGTACTAAAGAATAAATGACGCTACCACATAGGCTCAACCAAAGCCATCATTTCTCATTAAGATCCTAGCTTTCTTTGGAAGGAGAGAGTCTTCCTCCCACACATGATACTCATTTTACTTGACAGCCTCATTGGCGAAAAAATATGCCAATGCATTACCTTCTCAAAAAAATGTGAGATACACGAGTCTCTTCACAAGAACTTAACATGATTATAGTATCCTTTATTAATTGATCAACATTCTAGCTGGGCTTATGGGTGCGACGCAGATAATTAATGATGTTTAAAGAGTCACATTCTACCCATATTTTAGAGTAGCCCCTATCCACAACATATTTAATGCTTATAAATGCAACCTCCGCCTCACCATAGTGATTTGTCTTGTTTCCCAATGGGAGTACCATTGCACCTAAGAGCATTCCATCCTCATTTCTCAACACCCCCCACAACCTGCAAGCCCAAGGTTACCTTGTTGTTGAATTCATGTTAATATATTTTATAAAATTGTAACAAGCTTAATCCTCCTCTCTAAGATTTAGTTTTTATTATATTATTATTAAGTTTGTGTTAATAATTTTGAATAATTAACTAAGTTAAAAAATTAAGACTAGTCATATTAACATGTTAGAGCTATCCTAATAGTGTTTTTCAAGGGTATCAATTAAAGTTAAATCCCTAAATGATCATATTTAGGCTATGGATCTAACTACAACTATGTTGGTATCTCCAACAATGGTGTTTAAGTGGTGATATATTGGTTGAGCTTTAATAAAATATTTATAAAGTTGAGCATGCTATTATTAAAATATCTTGACTAAAGGTTATCTTATAATGTAGATTAAGAAACAAATGAAACTACAAGTTTATTAATTTTCTATGTGTAAGTAACTCCACTATCCCTATTGTGCATGGGAGCATTGAATGCCATAGTAACTACAATATATTAATTTTATTTATGAAATTGATAGAGAAACCTAAAAATTCACGTATAAGATACTCTAAGCTCATGTTTAAAACTTTTTTTTAAAGAGAGTTAGTTTGTTAAGTTTATTGTTTGAATATAAATTATGGGTAGCATCCATGGTAAAACCTTGTTGCATTCCCAACTCCTGTATTCATTATTCTTTTTTCTTCATAAATGTAACAACACTTATATGACTTGAATATAGAGTTTGAAAATATCTTGAAGAACATATAGGTTGATTTTGATGAATAATGAATAAAATATTTGGTGTTATCTTCTTTTGTGCTATTTTTTTAGTTTTTGGAAGTTGTTATTGGTATATGTAAGTGTTCATTTGGTGGAGAAAAAATAAAAGATAGGTCCTTGAAGCTCTAGAATTTATTCTAGAAAATATCAAGTTGACTCATTGGTCTCTAGTATATTTCCTTCATACTTAAATCATGTTATATTTCATCTTTAAGAAATAGATGTTCTAGGCTTGATAACAATGTGAGATTGAATGATATTCACCAAAATTACTTTTGATTAATGATAATTTTTTCTAAAAAATTCAAGGGTGATATTTTTTTACAAATTTTATGTGTTGTTGTAGCATAAGACATTTTTATATATAATTGTATGGGATTGTAAGTTGTGCATTGCTAGTAACCCAAAATTTTAGTTAAATGATATTAATCTTCCTTGAAGTGTTAGTTCGAACAATATATTTAGTCACACTTTGGTATTAAGGGTTGAATGTTTTCATATCCTTGTCTAGATGTATTGCCTTGAAGGAAATGAGAACATAGAGTTCCAAAGCTAGTGAAATTGTTAGTAAGAGTAATCAAACTGGAAACTTGATCATTTTATATTAGAGATTTTACATACATGAAATAAGTTGATAATGATAGTATAGTTTCTAAATCAAGATTCATGTCACTAGACTAACCTTATCAACTATTTCAAAGGAGGTTGGAAATAAAGAATTGTATTTTTTTATAATTTTAATTTTATAATAGTATAGTTCAATCTACTTCTCACATATATTGTGATACTTAGTAATTCCTTGTAATGTTTAGTTGGTAAATTTATGTAACAACTAACACCTTATATGCGTAGTATAAGCATTATTTTTGAGTTTTACCCTATAGAGTGTGTGCACCAATCTATGTAACAAAAGAGGTGCCACATTTATAAATTTCACAAAATTTCCCATTTGGTGAGCACCAAATTTGATGCTCACCAAATTAAAAAGATGAATAAAAAAACCACACCCAAAACCATTTCATTATGCCCAAAACTTAGAGCTTTAAGAGATCACCAGTATAATGTAGCCTAGAATGATCCACCACGTTTGGGTGCAAAATAGGACCTTTTCTAGAATAAAACCAGCCCACCTGGCTGGAATGCCTTTGGTTCTACACCAAGGAATTTAAAAAATTTGAGCTGCCCTCAAAATTCCTGGTCTTGGCGGGAAATGTTAAGAAATAAAATATAAAAAAATTTCCTCACATGAAAAAAGTTTGGATTGAGAGGGCAGGAAAAAAAAAAAAAAAAAATAAAGTTGGAGGGTCTCCATGGTCTTTATTGTCTTTAGATGGAATGGTTGTAAGTTCCACAGTTTCTGAGAAAGATCTTGTCAAAGTTTCTGAGTAAGATCGTGAAAGTTCCATTTTGAGGAGTTGTATATAGAAAATATATGTAGAGGCAAGTTAAAGATTTTTTTTCAAAGAGGAAAAGGTATGAATTTGGATAGAGGCTTTCATGAAAAGAATCTTACAAATGTGAAATTTATGCATCCCTTTAGTCAATACAAATTTCATAATAGTCTAAAGAATAGAGGCATCACAAAGAATGATAAATCATGATCAAAGGAAAAAAAACAATGAAGAAGGGATATTCATCACAAATGTCAACATATTATAATCATGTTCATGAGTTCATATGATAGTAACATAAGCACTTGCTACACATTCACAAAGCACTTCCTACACATTCACAAAGCACTAGGCTGGGTAGTGAGTAACAAAGAGATTATAGGCACAAGCCCTATTTTTTGATTTACAAGAAGGGAAATCCTTGTGAATTGCAAGAAAGATCTAAGTGATTGTGGTGCAATAAATGAGGATTGTTTTAAGCTTACAAAGACTTATAGATAAAAAATAGATGAAAATACTAGGAATATCATAGGATAGAGATCTTGTTAGCAGTCCTTTGGTTGTGTTGAGGGCTTTTTTTTGCATGGTTTGCAGTAGTACATCAATGAGGGGACAATCTAGTATATTTTTAATCACCTAAACATTCATGATAGAATAATTTTAACCCACTAGGATGAATTAAATACATAGACATGAGGCACTCAAGGACAAGCCACATGCCACCAAAGATATGGGGTATATTTTTTTTTGCATATTTGGCTAAATGACATCGAGCTATATCAAATATAAGGCTAGTTATGTGCATGAAGTGGAAGGTTGGAAAATAGCCAAATATTAGATGTGCAATCCCAAGTTATATGTTATGCAGTAATAATCAAAGTGTGACATATAAATATGAATAGTTGTATGGTAAGCACAATAACTTGAAGTGGTGGGCACACAAAACTAGGGGATAAGATATGGGCTTTAATCAAAGTGGAAATAGTGATCAAGGACATGACTATGGGATAATGTGGAGAATAATATGAAGTGAGTGGTGGAGGCTACTTACTAAGGAAATGGTGATAAGAATTTAGTAGTTTATGTATGTACCTTAAGTTATTTGGTGACCAAGCAAGACAATCAACATTGAACTAGAAGAAGTGCATAGTGGCTAGTTTTTTGGGATTGTAGTAATAAATATTGACACACAAGTTTGAAATGAATTTTATAGTGATGAATTTAATGAACTAGGTCTAGGATAAATACCACCATGTAGGTTGCAAGACTTCAACTTGAGGATGCAAAATATTAAGTTTGGTCATAAGAAGACACATTAAACATTAAGTTTGTTTTCAATCTACCATCTTATGAAATTTATGCCCTTTTGTGAATGTCTATTCTTTGTCATGACCCTTGAGGTCTTAAAAGTAATGACTATCCCTATTCACTTGATAAAGGACAACCCCTTTGTGATTATATTAGATGTTCTATTATTGTATTGTGAAGTATCCTTGTTGCCTTCTATTGACTGCCATTTGTATGACTATC
>VDFB02007880.1:0-26053 GCA_007258455.2 Sequoia sempervirens | reverse complement strand
AATATATTTCTCAACCACATGAACTGCAAATAACACATTAGGAGTTTTTAGTTGAAGGAGAGGACGTTGAGGAGAATGCTTGGGATGGATCATTCCATCTCTCCATATGCTCTCCACACTTTTCTCAACTCCTCCATTTTTTATGTTGCTTGTTAGGGAAAAGGTGTCTCAACCTTTGATTATTCTTAGCATGTTTAATTATTGAATGTTAAAATTATATTTGGTAATTATCCCATGTTGCTTTTTGAGTTACAACTTGCACTTTCTATTTCCGAGGAGTCAAGTGGAAAGTTGTTATTATAGGTGGAGTAGTGCATGAAGGCAATTTCTATTTCATGTTGAGTTTGTATGGATTGTGAGGTTTTTGTAGTGTGGTTATATTTTGGCAAGTGCATCTTTTGTATGTGCAAGATTAGTGATAATTAGTAGTCGCAATATTGCATGTGTTGAGAAGTGGAAACTTACCATTATGCATGTATAATGGTTTTGGTATTTTCCATGTTGCATCTTCAATCTTGAGTGTTGGATTTTAGAAATGTCTAATTAATGCATTGTAAGATCATATATATTGAGCACTTGTATTTTAGAGTTGTATGTTACTATTTTGTTGAAGTTTCGTTATGCTATCGGAATTACTCCAAAATTGAGAAGAAGTGTGAAGACTCCTACAAGAGTATAGCTCTACAATTATATTGCATCTTATTTATTGTTGCTAAATAATATAATTGAGTCATGTTTTGGAGTGTGGGGTTTTTCTCCCGAAAGTGTTTTTCCCACGTAAAATTTTGTGTTATGATTTTCATTGTTTTATCTATTTATGATATGTATGTGCATCTAAATCTATAACAATTTAAAGGTGTGTAAGAATTTTTTTCAGATCTCTCCTGCTTAGATTAGTGTAGGAAGCATCTTTCATGCACTTGACTTCCTTTCAGTTGGTATCAAAGCCTAGCCAGCCTTGATTTCGTTGTTGGGTTTGAAGGGTTTTTTGAGCTAATCTTTGTTTCAACGAGATTTGTGTAGAAGGGTATTTCATAACCTTGTTGCAAAAAAAGAGGGCAAGCACATCCAGTAGAATTGAAATGGAGAATTTTAATGACAACAACTTCGAGTTATGGAAGTTGAAAATAGAGGATATGCTTGTGGATAGAGATTTTTGGGCTACAATATCAAAATCTAAATCTTTGAGGAGCTTTAAGTCTCATAGCAAGTCCAAGGAAAAATATTGGAACTGTGGCAAATCTAGTCATTTACGCAAAGAGTGCAAGGAGGAGAAGAAAAATAAAGGTAAAAATAATTTCATAGACTCTAACTTTAACAAATCCTCTCAAGATGATACAGATGTTTTTGTCGCAACCTTGGAAACCTATGCATCAAAAGATGTGTGGTTAATAGACTCAAGTGTTTCTTTCCACACAACCTTGCATAGGGGTTGTGTTGGTATGTGGCGACTGATCATGCTATACTGTATAGCCCATGGTATACTATACACCCTAGCCCCTATCCTTGCCAGGGTCCGGGGCTGGGCCGGGCCCCGGGTGGGGGTTTGGGGGCGGCAGCCCTCGAGAAAAATTTTCTTCCTACTTTTTCGCATGATCACCAAAAAAGGGAAAAATCAATGAAAAAAGAAAAATCCAATTTTGTAGAACCCAAAAATTTGGAAGCTTCTAAGCTTTTTAAAAGGGGTTCGAATGGGTATTATAGTATGATGAAAAACGTGATTATTCGCAAGATTGTAATATGTTTTACACTGGATAATAAAAGTATTGGATGGCTGCGGTTTGGTGGATGTAGCCCAGATTGGGTGAACCACGTTAAATTCTCTGTGTTAAGATTTATTCTGTGTGTGTTTTAGTTTCTCTGTTTATTAATTAAATTTGCATTTAATTGTTAGATATCTGCCATCTCTAACCCTAACAGGTTGGTTCTCGAACTATGAAGAATATGATGGTGGGAAGGTGTATCTGGTTGATGAATCTCATTTGAAGATCGTTGGTCATGGTAGAGTCAAGATCAGATTTCCTGATGGTAGAATGAAGGGGATTGATGGTGTTTTTCATATCCCAAGTTTGGCACAAAACCTACTCTCAGTGAGTAAATTGAATGATTTAGGTGTGTAGGTTGTTTTCTTGAGTGGAGGACGCAAGATGATGAGAGGATATATGGTGTTGGTTAAGGGTGTTTAGATTGGAACCTTGTTCAAGGTGGATGCATGTACAGTTTAGTACAATAGTTTCTTTGAAAAAACCAAAGAAGAAATCTCCAAATTCTTCATCCTCACCGTCGAATCAAGCAAAGAAGTTTGTAGTAGCTACATATGATGATCGTGAATTTTGGCTACCTAAAGGTGCTCATTCCTTGGAAATGAAGCTTCCTGTGAAGAAGACAATGTTGTGGCACCAATGACTTGGTCAAATTGATGAGAAGGGTCTTAGAGCCCTGAAATCTAAGAGCCTTGTTGAAGGCCTTGATGATTGTAATCTTGAGTTTGACTTTTGTGAACATTATGTATATGGAAAGAAACACCATGTTTCCTTTTATTCTAATTCTCATAAGTCTTCTAGGGTTTTGGACTATGTGTATGCAAATGTGTTTGGTCCTGTGAATTTTCCTTCATTATCTATATCCATGTACTTTATCTCATTCATAGAGGATTATAGTAGAAGGAATTTTTTTTATTTTCTCAGAATTAAAGTTGAAGTCTTTAGTCAGTTTAAGGATTTTAAGGCTCTTGTTAAAAATTAGGCTAGTAGAAAGATTGAGTGTTTAAGGACTAACAATAGCAATGAATTTTGTTTGTTAGAATTTGACAATTTATGTAAAGAGCATAGGATTGAGATACATAAGACAACTACATACACCCCACAACAAAATGGAGTTGTAGAGAGGGTGAATAGGAAGTTGATGGAGAGGGCTAGGAGTATGCTAAGTGGTGTTGACCTTGAGTAAAAGTTTTGGATTGAAGTCGTAACAACTGCATGTAATTTAATCAAGAGATCTCCTACATTGACTCTTATTGATAAGACACCCGTGGAGGCATGGTCTAGTAAAAATCCTTCGATGAGACATCTCAGAGTATTTGGTTGTGAAACTTATTCTCATGTTTCGATTGAGAAGAAGTCTAAGTTGGATAACAAGGTGGTTAAAAGTATCTTCATCAGTTGTGGTGTCGATGTGAAGGGGTACAAGATTTGGGATCCAATGGCCCAAAAGGTTCTCTATAGTAGAAGTGTGATTTTTTGAGAGATGAAACCTTCCACAATTGAGTTGCAACTAAAGAAAGAGGAGAAATAGGAGGTAGTTCAAATTCCACCTACTCAGATGAAAGAAGAACTACATAGCCTTGTTGAACTTGATGAGGAGGAGAGTTTGAGAAGCTCTGAAAGTTCTAAAGAAGAAGAACTCAACCTCAACAATTTAGGTCTACTAGAGATAGACAACAACTTGATAGGTTTGGATATTCACTTGAAAGGTTTGGTTATTCATTGTTGGATTCTATTTGCATTTTTATTTGATTGCTAACATTGATGAGCCTAAGACTATTAGAGAGGTTATGGGTATGGGTGATGTAGATTCTTGGATGAATGCTATGGATGAAAAAATGGGTTGCATTGAAGAAATATGATATGTAGGATCTAGTACCTTTTTCTGAAGGACAAAAACTCGTTGGATGTAAATGGGTGTTTAAGAGAAAATTTGGTCTAGATGGAAGTGTTGAGAAGCATAAGGCATGGTTGGTCGCTAAGGGGTATTCTCGAGTAGAGGGAACTGACTATGGTGAGATTTTGTCTCATGTTGTGAAATTGACATCTATTTGGTTCTTGTTAACACTTGCAGCAATGTATGATCTAGAAGTGGAATAGATGGATGCGAAGACAATGTTCCTTCATGGTGACTTGGAGGAAGAAATTTATTTCACAACCAAAGAATTTTGTGGTTAAGGGTAAAGAACATCTGGTATGCAAGTTGAAAAAGTTTTTGTATGGTCTTAAGCAATCTCTTAGGATGTGGTACTAGAAATTTGACACTTATGTGTTGTCTTCGGGATTTCTAAGATTTAAATTTGACCATTGTGTTTATTGCAAATCTGATAATGGTCGCATTCTCATAATTGCATTGTACATAGATGATATGTTATTTTTTGGGAATGGTAAAAGTTTGATTTCTTTTTTGAAGTATCAATTGTCAGCACAGTTTGAGATGAATGATCTATGTGCAATGAGGTATATTTTGTGGATGGAGATTAGAAGAGATAGAGCTAACTGGTGTAGGAGCACCTGGTTGCTTTCAAGCCTCCATGAGGCCTATTTGTAAATAAATGTTTTAGGAAGGCTTAGAGGTCATTTAATAGGGTCTCTCAAGACCATTTTGATGTGTTTATGTCACTTGTTAGGTGTTTGTAAAGGTTAAGTGGTCATTGGTGTCAAATTTCCAAGTTTTTGTCATATTTGCAAAAAGTGTAAAAAGATGCAAAATTGCTTGTAAAAGAATGAAGTTTGCTATCAAAGCAAAGATGCCCTAGTTATGGTTTTTGGATAAAATCTAAAAAAATAGTGTTCTTTGGTGTTTAATGAGTTTTGAATGTATCCTTCAATGGTGTTATTGCTTTAAAAAGGTGATAGGATGTATATGAATCCATTTATTGATCTGGTTTGGTGATTTGATAAGTTTTTGGAGACCACTTATTGACTATCCTGTTTGGACAGAGTTGCCACCGTTATGTTTTGAAGTCAGTAATAAAGGTTCAATATTAGTGTTTGATAAAATGTCATGGGGAACGAGTGGGAAAATGGTTTCAAATGGTTGTGCAGGTTATTTTACATTTGTTTGAGGCATTATTAAAGAGATATGGCTTGAGAATTTTCACATTTGAAGTGTTAAGGTTGGGAATTGTGTTTGGGTCAGTTATTTCAATGTTGCTTAAGGTGTCTTGAAGATGAAACAAGAAGTTTTGTGCCTTTATTTTAGTTTGGTACCTTGAAAACAAGATTTTGTGAAGAAGGTTTGAGTCCTAGTTGAAAGGACAAACAAACATGATTTTGGTGTTTGCCTAATGAAATTGAGATAGTTGTTTTCCTTCCTCTTAGTATTGCATCACTAACATAAAGCTTTGGTTAAGCCAAAGCAAATATGTGAATTCAATGTTGGAGAGATTTAGCATGATAGCTTGGAAACAATTAGATGTTCTTATAATGTAAGGGACAAAGCTTTATGTGGAGGATTATCCAAAATCTCCTACTGAGATGGATGACATGACCAGAGTACCATATGTAAGTGATGTTGGTAGTCTAATGTATGCTATTATCTGTACGAGGTCAAACATTACCCAAGCAATGAGATTCCTTAGTCTATTCATGGCTAATCCTAGATGGGTATATTGGGATACAATAAGGAGAGTGTTCAAATATTTGTGGGGTACTTTCAAGTATTCCCTATGCTTTCATGGTTATCCTACTAGACCTTGACACTCAATGGGTATTCATGGATATATAAATTCATATTAGGCAGGTGGCATTAATAACAATAGATCCACTAGTGGTTGTGTTCACAATGTCTGGTGACACTATCAGTTGGATGGGAGTAAGCGCTAGGTTGTAGTCTCTTTGTCCACTATAGAAGCAAAGTACATGGAAGTTACTCATGCTTGTAAGGAATCCATTTGTCTTAAGAGATTGTGTTTTGATATTGGTTTTATGTAGGATAGATTACTACCTATTGTGATAGTAAGAATCTCATTTTTTTGGCAAAGAATCCTACTTTCCATGGCAAAACAAAGCACATTGATGTTCAATTTTATTTTGTTCATGATATGGTGGAATATGGAAAGTTGAAGTTGGAGAAGGTTGATATTTTGACGAATGTTGCAAACGCATTGACAAAGCCAGTGAGCACTAATAAGTTCAGATGGTCTTCAGAGTCTATGAGCCTCACAGTCTCTAGCAGTTAAATCTTGTTTTTCCATTGGCTCTTCATAGGTGTTCTTGGTGAGAGAATGTTTGGAAAATAAGGTGTCTCAACCTTTGATTATTCTTAGCATTTTTAATTATTTAATGTTGAAATTATATTTGGTAATCATCCCATGTTGCTTTCTGAGTTACAACTTGCAATTTCTATTTCTGAGGAGTCAAGTGGAAATTTGCTATTATAGGTGGAGTTGTGCATGAAGGCAATTTCTATTTCATGTTGAGTTTGCATGGAACATGAGATTTTTGGAAGTGCAGTTATATTTTTGCAAGTGCAGCTTTTGCATGTGCAAGATTAGTGATAATTGAAAATTGCAATATTGCATTGTTGAGAAGTGGAAACTTAACATTATGCATGTATAGTGGTTTTGGTATTTTCCATGTTGCATCTTCAGTCTTGAGTGTTGAATTTTAGAAATGTCTAATTAATGCATTGTAAGCTCCTATATATTGAGCACTTGTATTTTGGAGTTGTATGTTACTATTTTGTTGAAGTATAGTTATGCTACCATAATTACTCCAAAATTGAGAAGAAGTGTGAAAATTTCTACAAGAGCATAGCTCTACAATTATATTGTAACTTATTTATTGTTGCTACATAATATAATTGAGTCATGTTTTGGAGTGTGAGGTTTTTCACCCAAAAGAGTTTTCCCCATGTAAACTTTTGTGTTATTGTTTTATTTATTTATGATATGTATGTGCATCTAAATATGTAACAATTTAAAAGTATAAGAAATTTTTACAACTCTCTCTTGCTTAAATTTGTGTAAGAAGCATCTTTCGTGCATTCGACTTCCTTTCATCGTCCACCAATTTTTCCTTTCTATCTTCTTCACCATGACAGAGTAGTCATACCACTTCCACTCCCCTTCCACTTACCATCTCACCGTTTTCATCTACCACTACTATGCTTATCCCCCTTCTATTTTCTAAAAAGTTCCAATCTATACTAGCAAAATTTGATGTAAGATTTTGCACAAACAAAATGTGATTCTGCAACTAAAATACATCCAATTTTAAGCCATGTACATATCCTGCAACTGCACACAGGTAGCCAAGACAAAAATGGAATAAAATCTTAAAATTTTAGCACTAAATAAAAATTACAACTTATACCTGAGGAAATCATGTTACCACCACCAGGTTCCTTTCTTTTTGGCTTCTCGTTTCCATCCACTGTTGTATCATTCTCTCATTGTGTACAATGTCAAGGCGCCATAAGCTCTTGATCTTCCCACACTATCCATTCATTCACCACCCAAACTCACATTTGGAAAAGTCCAATCTTGTTAAAGATTGGAGAAGATGGAAATCATCAAAAAAATTTACTAAATTAGAGCATCCTGATAGATGCAACATTTCCAAGCAACCAAGCTCACCAAAACGGTCTGGAAGTTTGCATAAACTAAGACACTGAGACAACTTTATTTGTTATAGTGCTACAAGGCAATGGAAGTCACTGCGCAATTCCTCCAGTCTATCTGGTAATTCTAAGGTTCTTAGAGAACTAAGTTTCCCAAAACCTAGAGGCGGGTCAAGCTTAGCAAGAGTGACCGACTTCCCAAATCCGGCTGGTAACTACTTCAGATTAATACAACCTCTCAAGTCCAACTCCTATAAATATCAGAGCTTGACAAGAGACTCGGGCAATTATTTTTGAGTCTTTACAGCTGAACAGTATTGACCAAAGCAGATTATGTGAATTTAAAAAACAATGTGAAATTCCTCAGTATTGCATCCACACAAATCCAGCTGCTTTAGTGAACAAAAATGCCCTATTTCAGCGATTCCATGTATTCGGCTATCATTCCAAGTGGTAAATTTGAGAACGTTCAAATTAGAAGATTCTCTAATGACAATTAGTAAGGTCAATTCACAACTCAAACCAGACATTTTTTCACATCTGGAAATACAAAACATAAGGGAAAATTGAAGGTTTCTCAATTGAGAAGGAAGAAATAAACCATTTTTTATGCGGAAATCGTTGAGCACTTGGCACGGGCGGATTCAAAATGATGTCATCCTCATAGGTATTTCAAATGCTTGAGGTTGAATATATTGATTGGTAAATTGGACACCCCACTTTCTACATGAAGAAACCTTAGCTCATCAATTTGTTTTTTGCATTTCCCTTTCACAGTTGTCATGTTTCCCACATAAAATATTTGCAAAGATCGGTTAATGACATCTAAATCCTCTGCTGATGTAAGGGAAGGACTCGAGATGTTTTTCATCCATACACCTTTTACATGAGAAATAAGCTGTTGAAATTTAGACACACTGTCAAAGTAATTTAACAAAACAGGTTTAAAGGGACTAGAACAGAGTAGTTGTGTTTCATAAACTTTGTGCTTAAACTAATTAAACAAAGTGAGACAGAATCATACACCTTTCTGATATTGTTCTTTCATATATATTTAGTGGCACTTCCATATACTCCTTGTTCTTATTGTTTATTAATTTTAGTAAAAACCTATGCATACCTACTCATTTTTAAAGGTATAGCAAAATCTTCTGCATTTTTGAATTGGTTGTGTTTCGATTTATTACAACCAGCTATTAGAATAGGATGTTTGAAAGACAAAGACAAGAAACATATGTTTGAAATCTTATATAAACTAAAAAGAGATATAAGGTAAAGAGAGTAAAGACATATATATAAGTGGTTAATATATTTGGTACAGAAACATATGTTTGAAATCCTATATAAACCAAAAAGAGATACAAGGTAAAGAGAGTAAAGACATATATATAAGTGGTTAATATATTTGGTACAGAAACATATGTTTGAAATCCTATATAAACCCAAAAGAGATATAAGGTAAAGAAAGTAAAGACATATATATAAGAGGTTAATATGTTTGGTGCTAAAACATATGTTCAAAATCTTATATAACCCAAAAAGAGATAGAAGGTAAAGAGAGTAAAGACATATATGTAAGAGGTTAATATGTTTGGTGCTAATAAAACAAAAGATAAGTAGAAATTGGAGATGAAAAGAAGTAAATGATGGTTGAAACCTTATATAATAAAGAAACAAATAGAAGGTAAAGAGACTAAAGACATGTATATAAGAGGTTAAGAAATTTTCGGTGCTGATAAAACAAAAGAAAAAGTAGAATTGAAGATAAAAATTTAAGTCGACATTGTAAATCCTCAAAAAATATTGGTGAAGGATCAAAGTTGAAACCATTTTTTTTGAAATTCATTGAAAACTTATCTTTGATAAATCAAAGAAACTATTTTTACAACATTCATAGAGAAATTCTACTTCAAAACTAATAATCATTTCAATCAATCTAAGACTAGAAAGGTAAATTATTGTAATTATGATTTGATGTCTAAAATTATTCATACAAATGATCCTCAAACTTATGAACAAGCTTAAGATCAACATCATTGGCAAAAGGCTATTCAAGAAGAATATGATACATTAATTGCTAATAAAACTTGGGATTTATTTTGTTTATCTCATGGAAAGAATCTTGTTTCATGCAAATGGTTGTATAAAACTAAGATTAATGCAAATAATGAAGTTAGCAAGTTTAAGGCTAGATTAGTTGCTAGAGCTTTCTCTCAAGTGAAAGGCTTAGATTATAATGAAACATTTGTTCTAGTAGCTAAGATGCCAACTATTAATTTAATTCTTGCTTTAACAGTCTCATATGCATTGGCCTATTGATCAAGTGGATGCTAAAAGTGTTTTTTTAAATGGTGATTTACATGAAAAAATTTATGTCTCAACCTTTGGGTTTTATTGAGAAAGGTAATGAACATCTTGTTTGTGAATTGAAAAAATCATTTTTATGGTTTAAAACAATCTCCTAGACAATGGTATTCTAAAATTAATGTCTTCTTTATATATCAAAGTTTCATTAGAAGTAAAAATGATCCAAATTTATATATTACACATAGTGAAAATGATATTGTGATTATTATTTTATATGTTGATGATTTGATTATCACTTCTAGTTCTAACAATTTAATTAGTGATATTAAGTCCCAACTCAATCAACAATTTCAAATGCATGATTTAGACTTACTACATTATTTTTTGGGTATGCAAATTTGACAAACACCTAAAGGTATTTTTCTTTCTCAACATAAATATGCTCAAAACTCTTAGATAATTTTAAAATGAATGATGCAAAGTGTGTTTCTACTCCTTGTGAATTAGAAACAAAATTAATGGTTGATATGGAAACTCCTTTTGTTGATCCTACTTTATATAAGCAATTAGTTGTGGCTTGAATTATTTAACACTTACTAGACCTGATATTTTTTATAGCACGTTGGATTGGTTTCTAGATATATGTCGAAACCATGACAAACTCATTTGAAAGTTGCGAAAATAATTTTAAGATATGTTAAAGGTACTCTTAATCTTGGTTTTTTTTATGATGCAAATTATGGTTTTTCTTTAAAAGGTTATACTAATTCAAATTTAGGAGGTGATCGCGATGATGGGAGATCTACTTATGGTTATTGTTTCTTTGTTGGATTAGGTTTAATCTCTTGGAATAGTAAGAAACAACAATCTACTACATTTTGTTCTACAGTTGTACCAATGCATCCAAAGAAGCACTATGGTTAAAAAGATTACTTGAAGACTTGAGTCTACCTCAAAAAGATCCTACTCTTTTATATTGTGACAATCAAAGTGCTATTGTTTTGGCAAAGAATCTCATTTTCCATGCAAGAACCAAGCACATTGCTCTTCAACATCACTTCATTAAAGAGCACATTGAAGACAAGCAAATTTATATTTTATATTATAAAGGTGAAGATCAAGTTGCAAATATTCTCACCAAAGCTCTTTGTAAAGATAAATCTCTTTCATTGTAAAAAACTAAGATTACAACCCATTGAAGTGTTTGATATAAAACTCCCCAAGTAAGCTTAGGGGGGATGTTAGAAGTTTAATCTTTACTTGGTAAAGGTTATTTATTAATTGTAATTATTTAATTACTTGTAGGATATTCCAAAGGAATCCCTACAAGTCTTTTGTCCTTTTTGTCTCCTCACACGTGTGGGAATTACTCGTTTTATTTTAATTCCTTTACTAAGGAATATTAGTGGCTTAGGTGTAGTCTCTGCCTTATGAAGATCTTGACACCTTGCACACACATAGGATGAATGCTAGCATCCATAGAGTTGGGAGTTACTTTGTAACTCCTCTTCTCCCCTCTATTTATTGAGGTGCCTCTCCTCTCATTCTTCAAACAAGCAAGCTAAGACTTAAGTGCTCTCTCTCTCTTTGTATCATTCTTATGCATTTTGTCTCCATTGATAATATTGAGGTTTTTTCTTATTTTTTCCTTTATCAAATTCTTGTGTCTCCTCTTCATATGGTGTTGGTACTTGATTGGCTTTTCCCTTTTTTTGGTAATCTCTTTCCTTCAAACAATGCTCATTAATTAGTACTTTCCATTGCTCAAATTTTTTTTTCTTTCAATATTCTTAAAATAAAATTACAAGATTGTAGAGGAAAATAAAGTATAAATGCACGCATGTAAACTCTGTATTTCTGCCCTTTTGAACTTCAACACACAGTTATAGGCTAGACCCAGCTTCCTCAAGATAACTCAACTTGCTAATGTCCAACCTTTGATGTTATTGTTTGTCCTCTTCAATGTTCGCAACATCTGACAAACCGACATGAATTCACAGTTCAAACCAGTGAGATTTATTTATAAAGTGTATACGAAATGCTGACACTGTGCCATATAACTTGTAGCCTCTCATAGACCTGTGCTTCCTCTTCTTATGCCTTGTCACTCTGCTTGGTAATCACCAGCCTCTCAACAATAATAAACTTCTACTATACTCCAGTCCTCTTCTCAAACCCGTGCTCTGTCCTCTTTTTACTCTCCCGTGCCAAGCATAAAAGAAAAGTGCATGTGTCAATGAAACTAAAGGATAGCATCTTAAACATCGATCCTTTTTTTTCTCCCTACTGGCACAGCCTTTACTCTTAACCACCCTCACAACCAGTTTTAAACTGCATCGTGGTGATCATTTAAGAGTCATAAATCCCTTTGATCATGCGATGCCTCTCTCCCTTTAGCTTGCGGCTTCTCAAACACTCGACTGTTGGTGTTAAACTCTAACTGAAACTTAGTTTTGGTGCCACTCTTATGATCTTTAATGTGCTTACTATTATTATTATTTTAAATTGTCACTTAGTGGCTCGACCAACAATTAAACTATTGTGCCGCTTTTGTGGCCTTATCAATGGTTTTAATGCCATTTAAATTGCCTATTATAAAGCCTTCGATGGAAGCTTTTAAGCCCCACGAAGTGCTGACAAAATAACAAATTTGAATTACCTTTTTACATGCTTTTATAAGCATGACTAATCTACCTGTAATATACCAATTTATATTATATATATTAATCTCTTTTAATATATTTATATATATAATCAATTATATATCTTCTTCTATATATATATATAAATAAAATAGTTGATTTGACTTGATAAAAATAAAGTTGGTGAAACAAAAAGACGATGTAACACTTTATTTTCTTTATTGAAATAGAATAGGTCAAAGATTCGACAAGGTTCAACCTAACCTTACGACTCAACCCAAACTTAGATAGAACACAATAATTGACTCAACGATAGGACTATGGTACTTGAACTGATTACTTAGACTTACATGAGTGTGTATTCAACTCATTTGACATTATCTTATTTAGTTTTGTAGTCTATACTCCTCTTTCCAATGATACTCTTCCTCTCCCTCTAGAGAGTAAGAATTTGATCCTGCATTTCACTTAGAAATCCAATCAAATAGTTAGTTAGTTATTAATCATAACATCATCATAATCTTGATTAAATAATAATAATCATTAAAATTGAAATACACAGCATTGCATTGTTAGTTGGTTGATGTTGGTTGAGGACATCAATCGTCGGCAACTACCCAACACAACTAACCAATTGTCCAAGACTAATTCTCGATTACAACATATATTAATTATTTTTTGCTGATTACAAAATTATTTATTTATTTACTGACTACAATGTCACCCCACCATCCCACCACCGCCGCCCAAGTCTCGGGGACATCTCTGAGACGCCACTTGGTTTGGGGACTCTGAGACATTCAGAAGACTTCTAGGAGTCTCCCAACTATCCCTGAGACTTCTAGGTGTTGCAAAACATAAACAATAAAATCATGAAAATGACATTCGCCATGAAGGTTTGTGAGGTTTTGATGGCCATAATTTGCATTGCCCCTTGACCCCAAATCTCCACCCACTATTGTTAATGTTCATTGCAATCATTGTCATGTTTTTAATGTTTATTAGTTTAAACTTTACTTAGTATGCCAAAGTTTCATTTGCAATTCTTATACTTATATGATTTTCCCCCAAACCTCTACCCACCATTGTTATTGTTCAATGCAATCATTGCCACGTTTTTAATGTTTATTAGTTTAAACTTTATTTGATTTGCAATTCTTATACTTATTCCTTACACATCTTTTCATAAATAATTTTTCAAGTACTATATGTATTTGAACCACCCCCCACCATCCCCCACCATCAGATTTATCATTTTGGAGAAGAATGCAATGAATGTGTTACTTTGGATGGATTAATGACAAGAATTACTACTCAAATCACCAGCATGTAGATTATTAGTCAATTAATCAATGCAAGTTCTTAATCTCATTTAGTTTAATAGCATTCATGTGTCACTACAGTACCCTACAAATTATGAAGATAAGCTATGACCCTAGAGGCTAGAAGCGATTAGCAATTGATAATCTTATATATAACGTAAAACATACAACAAAAATCCTAGAAGATTTATAACAAATCTTACTAAACGATGCAGCTGATGATCAATAGATCATGCCCTCTTGTATAAGAAAATGATCAAAACATTTCTTCTCATCCTTAGTATCGTAACTACTACAAAAAGTACTGATCAAGTATGCGTTGTGCTGGAAGGTCATGTTTTTTTTATTGTGTATGCTACAAGAATAAGGAGAACCATGACGATCTTTCAATTGTTTAATTAAAATATTAACAACATACCTTAGCCTTATCTCTAACTTTGAGGTTGATTAATTTAGTTTTAGTTGAAGAAAATTATAAATCTATACATCAAAATATCAAAACTCACAAATCGTTAAAAGTAAAGGTTCATGTACATTGTTGAAATTCTGTGACTTTATTTATTTACCATCATATGCGAGATTATCTGGCATTTTCCTTTATGATCAAGAAATGGAATATTAATAGAAACGTACCAGCATCCTTTCCCAAGAATGCATAATAAAGTTTTGATAATTGCGTGTTTCGAAATCACAAATTACAGTCCCTTTGTTATCTATCAGGATGAATACAAACATGCCTAATTGCATGCCAAGTAGTTGGGGAAATAAAGATTAGCCAAGGAAGTATTCACTTGCCACCATGTAAGCCTGACCAGACAAACGTCTGAATAACAATATGAAAATGAACTCTGTTGTGAGCTTCAATAAGAAATGATCAATATTGTGGAGAATCAAAGTAAGATACGTAATTCTTTCACGATCATTGCAAGCTTGGACTCATTGTGGATAGCAGGAGCAAAATGTGAATAATCACCACCTTTATAAAATGGGTGATAAAAAATCATTTTAATCTGTTACAATGGGAGATGGATACGCCTTTACGGATATTTCTCAAATTGAACCGAAAATGGTTTGCCAATATCATTGCATTCTTAAAGATTTCCTAGCCATTTCCAACGCCCCATCCATTGTCTTGTTGCCACCAATAAATCCACTACTGTGGACAAACACACAACCATCAATGCCAGCTACCTCTGTAAGCTCATCATCTCTAAGTCCTCGCCATCCTAACGGCAGGGGTTTTCGACTATCAAATTGACCTGGTGCAACTGCAACAGCCTGTACCCTCCAAGACAAACTCCTATCATCCTGCAAAAAGTAGAAATTACATGTAAAACAAACAGGCAACAATTTTGCAAATAACCAAAGCAATATGAGCTAAAAGCTGCCACTTGTTTGAACCATTATAAATTTGAAAAATGAAATGCCACAAAGAATGGGTTCTCATTAAGAGTCCAAGAACATAAGATATAAAATCTCGATCAAAATCAGGTGTGGTAGACACACATGCCATCCCAATGAGTGCAAAAATTTTAAGAGACTAAACACAGAATCCATTCAACTTAATTTCACATCCAAACCACATTACTAAAACTAAAGCAATGACAAAGATGATCTTGTCAATATCCATGCAGTTCATAGAATGACATTCTTATAAACTATCACAAACACCTGAAAGAGATAATATAAGAGTTATAACCCGATACCTTCTAGATTGTGGCTGTGACGTATAAAGAAATTTGCAAACCCAATGAATCATGACTATTGTATATAGCAGTGTTGAACATAAACGGATATGGTATCTAAAATATATGTATATATATACAGGCATAGAACAAACAAATAAAGTATAACACAAATTGGAGATAAAACAAGTTGTTGACTACAAAATCACTACTTGGAATGCAGCATCTGTAGGAAAATCTTATGTCAAATCAGCAGAGCGCTGTTGGATAAGTGATGCTGCAAAATTGACGTGTTGAATGACCACTGCTGAAGTCATCTATTCTATAGTTCATTAGAAACTTGGGTGCAACAATTGTTGGGAAATTTTTTATAGAATGTTATTTATAAATTAGTAGCTAATTTTAGATTAAGTCAGTTGTAGTTTTTAGGATATGTTTTATGGCATTTTTGGCAGATATTTATAGGAGGTTGATCTGCTGATTTTAGATGCCTAGTTTTTAATGATTTTCACTTTATCGCTCAGTTTGAAAAATTGCATGAAAACGCTTAATTTTGTTGTTTTATTTCTGTTATTTTTAATCAGTTGTAAACTTTATAAAAATCACTCAATTGCTGACTATTCATAGAATGAGAAATTCAGGAGTTTATAATAAGAGAGAAATAATTCAAGTTTGTAAGCAATGAAAATTTGTAATGAAATTCAATTTGTAATAAGTTATATAAGAGACTCGCAGAAATTGATTCAGAATTGATAAATTTTCCAATGAGTGATTTCAGTGCACCCTCTGTTCCAAATATAATTTACTAATAGTGCTATCTGAGTGAGGTTTATCAGCACAATCGTTTAATAGTGTAGGTGAGAATTACACTAGACAGATCTAGATTTCAAGCTCCTTCAATAGAGTTCAAGATACTAATACTTTGAGAGAAAATATCAGCTTTGTTTGGTCCACTATAATGGCAGCTAACAATGTTACAGTGTCAATTCCACGGGTTAAAGGTGAGAATTTCGATTATTGAAGAAATCAACTGAAAAGAGTATTAATATGGGGAGGAGTACAAGACATAGTAGGAAGTGAGTACACTGAACTGCAAGATTGGAACGAACATTCAATGAAAAAGACAAGTCAGAGAAGAAAGAAGAGGAGAAAAAAGATGCTCAATGTAGTAAATAACCCCCAAATGTTTTTTTTTGTTTGTTTTCTGATTCTCTCCAACTGCTGTATGAAGGTTTTGTGTTTGTTTTCTGTTTTGTTTGTTTGAAGTTCTCACATGCCATTCATGATATATTGATGCCAAAAAAAGTATAACAGTTTGCAAATGAAACATACAAGTAACTTGCTAAGAAATAACTTTCATTCTCTTCAATAATCAGATTTTCATTGATCATATAAGAGCAGATTTTTACATTCATAAATATCAGGAAATAATAATACTTTCAGACCTGAAACAAGACGCCTGGAAGCAGCTTAGAAACCCTTCAAGAGCAACGAACTGAAACAGATATAAGGCCCTATTCTCCTTGCTTCCTATCAACCCAAATGCTGCAAACAAACCTCCATATCCAGCAACAAACGCCATACTATTGGCAAGTTTCAAACTGAAAACCAGCACCACAAAGGCTGTTCCTCCCAGGAAGTTCGATCTGCCCTTAAAATTAAAATCCTTCACCAAAAAATACAAACCAGCACTTGTTTGAATCGCCATGAAAAGAGGCTTCTTTTAAATCAATACCCATCTGGAACCCTCAATCCATTTCAGAGCTATGGGCAGATATATGAGTTTAGGTTCAGAAGATAAGTGCCTAGAAACCAAAAAATAATCACACCCAAAACTAAAGAAATCCACACCACACCAAAAACGCAATCTCACACCAAATCCACACTGAAAAGCAGTCAAAAGAACTGGAAAATCTTCATCTTTTCGCCCAAATGTGATTCCTGACTGAAACCACCATTCACTAGCTTGAGCAAGTCTTTCACTGCCGAAACTAGCCTTGGATACTGAGGGTTTTTCGTCCTCAATCCCATTCTCAAACCCTTTGGTAGCAAACCAACAACATCTTTGTATGTCGTCAAACTCAACCATGAAGAAAATGAACATGAAATAAACTTTTAAAAGATCTCTCTCAAATTAGGGCGACCAAGCTCACCCTAAAACCCAACGCCACTTTTGAGACATTAAAATTTTGATTTAAAATAAATTTCAACCAATCATTAGCTTTTCATTTTAATTTTTATTTCACCTCCTTGTTTGGGCGTCCACTCCTTATCTAGCCTTCAAAAGCGTTTTAGATGCTTTAAAAACAACTTAAGGTGATTGCATTAGGCACCATGGTACAAATTTGTACCTTTATGCCCCCTTAATAATAAAATATAAAGTTACTTTAATAAGCTCACTTTTCAAAGCATAAATCAAATATTTAAATGATTTAACCATAGTAACTTTATACCAATTGAATATATGCTACTATGACAAGCCTAACCTGGTCCAGTATACCCAAAATAGACTTACTATTTTTAGTTTGTACTAAAAATAGCAATTGACATCCCAAAAGCTTGAACTGGAGAAAAAATGATATTGCACCAAGACTCACTGTAGATAGTGAGCACCATACTGGCCCTGCTAAAAATAGAAAGTTTCCTGGAAAACTGCAAACCCAACACCCAAGGCTGTAACTGAGTCCCCTTATCATAAACAATTAGCCTATAGGGACTCTGGAATAGGCTAAAAGTGATGTCCACTGCATAGAGGCTAGGAGGGGGCATTACAGTCCACCCTCCCCAAAGATTGCTTTCCCTCAAGCAATCGTAACGCTAGATGTTGTAGTATTTTCTCACTCTCACAAGTAGCATCCTCAACTGGCAAGTCCCGCCACTTCACCAAGTACTTGGTGATCACTCTCCTCCTGACGGTCCTCTCTCTGAAATCAATAACTATCTCTGGAATAAGCTCCAATCTCCCCTCCTCATCCAATGGGGGTAAAACTGTTGAAGGCACCACATTATGTCTGAATGCCTTCTTAAGGCATGAAACATGAAGTACATTGTGCACTCAGTTATCCTCAGGTAACTCCAGCTCATAAGCAACCTCACCAACCCTCCTGGTGACCCTAAATGGGCCATAGAAATGCAGTTTGAACTTCTCCGCTCCACTCTTTTTGAGAGTGGACTCCCTGTATGGCTGTAATCTAACATAAATCATGTCTCCCACCTCAAACTCCCTCTCTATCCGGTGTTGATCAGAGTATATCTTTTGCTGATTCTATGCATGCTGAATGTTCTCCCTCAAAGATCTCATTATGTCCTAACTCTCCTGCAAGAAGTCCTTGGCCCTAGGCACTCTACAATCACCAAATAATAAATCAATGAAGCTAGGAGCCTCATACCAATACAACGCCATGAAGGGTGACATCTTAATAGACATATGATAAGTAGAGTTGTAGCAAAACTCCCCCTAATGCAGCCATCTAACCCAAGCCTTCTGCTGCCCCAAAACGTAATTCCTTACTTCTTCCAGAGGCAGTTATTGATTTCAGAGAGAGGACCGTCAGGAGGAGAGTGATCACTGAGTACTTGGTGAAGTGGCGGGACCTACCAGTTGAGGATGCTACTTGGGAGAGTGAGCAGATACTACAACATCCAATGTTACGATTGCTTGAAAAAAGGAAATAATTAAGCCTGTAGTGTAGTGAAAAAAGGAAATAATGGACATCATTGAAAATTAACTACACAAGGTATAAGGGTATCAATGAAATCACAATAAATAGACACTAATTAAAGGGTGGCCACAAAACTAGAAACAATCAAACAAGATTTCCAAAGGATTCAAGATTGTTGTAAATTGTAATGAATGTCAATCAAGGATTGGTTATGCAGCTTCAGTACTTGTACATAAACAAGTGAAGAACTAGAATACAAATCATGTGAAAGGAAAAGAGCAATTAACACAGATAGTTTAAAAAGTATGGCTAAAACATGTAACATTTGAACAAAGAAGAGAGACAGCGAGAAATAGGATATAGCAATTTTGGAGAAGATAACAGTAAATGAAGGAATTTCAATTGGGATATATATATAATACACGAATTTCAGTAAATATTAAACAACAAATTCAACAAAATGGAGCCGCCAAACACACAAACTGCACTATTGTGGAGATGGCTAGAAGCATGCTTAAAGCCAATGGTCTACTAAATAATTTTAGGGGTGAAGTCGTTGCTACATCTATATAATTGTTAAAAAGTTGTCCAACAAATAGTGTAAGAATATGACACCTTATGAGGCATGGTGTGGTAGAAAACTTCTTGTAGCACATCTTAAAGTTTTTGGATGCATTGCTTATGGTCACATAGCTGAACAAAAAAATCAAATTTGATGATAACAGTGAAGTGCATTTTTATTGGCCACAATGAAGAGACAAAAGTTTATCGGTTGTTCGTTGTACAATTCAACAACTAAGAGGTTAATTGTTAATTGAGATGTTATCATTGTCAAAAATGAAAAGTGGTAATGGAATGAAAATTTGAATTAGGAAAGACAAACAATTAGTGACTTGGAACAAGATGTTTTATCTTCTCCTATTAGACCAAGCAGTAGCTCAGGCTCTAGTGCATCACCTTCACCAAACTTGCCATCTACTCCATCTAGTCCTTCAAGCACAAGTCCTCCTCCAAGTTAAGTAAAAAGTCTTAAACAAATTTATGAAGGGACTTGTTGGGACCTTTTCACACATTGCCCCATTGCAAATGGGGACCCTTTGTTTTTGCTTTTTGAGTTTTTGCCTTGGCGTCGCAACTGCTATTTACCATGTTTCTTTTACAATGACAAGTTTGAGTTTTTGAGGGGTCACCCGAGCTAAGTTGAGATTTTGAGTCGAAATCAATGCTTAAACACCTCAGACAAACTCAGAAGGCCCGAAGGACAAAGATTGACTGTTGTTTCATCCAATTCTGACATCTACTTTTTGGGGATTGACCCTCCGGACCCCCTATTTTTTAGGAACTTCATTTTTCGCATTTTTGGCCCATGTTGGACTTCCTATTTTTTAGGGGCTATTTTTGGAAAAGTTTCTATTTTTAGCAGAGTTCCTATCTTTAGAAAGTGCCCGGATTTCAAAAAATCAGTCAGAAGTCCCAAAAAACCAATGGAAAATCACAGAAAATCAATTGAAAATCTGGAAAAATTCATAAAAAAGTCTGAAATCCATGGTGAAATGGTGAAAATTGCTTAAGTATGAAGGCTGGTCTGAAATTAGACATAGGAAGAAGGCTGGAAAGTTCGCCCAGCATGTAGAATGGAGATGGCAAGGAGCCTTGGCAGTCTGCCCAGCTTCATGAAGGCGTGGAAAAGTAATGAATGTCCTCTTGGAAGTTCGCCCAGCATGTAAAATGGATTGGAAAGAGCTTGAGCAAGTCCGCCTAGAGGGAGAAAGATAAGTGGAAAGCCAAGTGGAAAGTCTGCCCACCTTAAGAGCTTGGCAAAAGGTTTGGAAAATCCTCTTCCAAGTCCGCCCAGCATAATGAATAAAAAGATTTCTTCAAGTCTGACTTGGAAGGTAAGCTACAAAGTCCAATGGAAAAGTTTCTTGGAAGTCCGCCTTGCCCTAGGAATGGAAAATGGAAAATCTGTTGGAAAGTTCGCTTGGAAGGGAGATAGAACGTGGAAAGCTCTCTCTAAAGTCCGCCCTCACTTGGCAAAGACATCAGAAAGTCCGCCCTTGACATGGAGAAATCTTGGCAAAGGAGACATAAAGTCCGCCAAGCCTTGCAAAGGTGTATGGAAAGGCAAGTGGAAAGTCGGCCCAGCCTGATGTGCCATGGAAAAATGATTGGTGAAGTCCACCCAGCTTGAGGTAGAAGATTGAAAACTTTCTCTAAAGTCCGCCCAGGTTTGAGGTGGAATGGAAAGAGCATGAAGAAGTCAGCACTTGAATGGGAAATGGCAAAAACTTCACAAAGTCCGCCCAGCTTATGATAGAATGGAAAGCATGACTTGAAGTCCGCCATCAGCATATGGAAAAGAATTATCTAAGTCTAACTTGGAAAAGAATGCCTCAAGTCTGCCCAAGAAGATAATGAATGGAAAAAAATTTATGAAGTCCGCCTTGGACTAGAAAGAAAGTTGGCAAAGACAACATGAAGTCCGCCTTGGACTGGGAAGAGAATGATAAATGGAAAGCTAAGTGGGAAGTCCTCACTGAAGTCCGCCAACTATTGAGAAGGATGAATGGAGAGACGTGAAGGAAGTCCGCCAGCCTTAGAATGAAAATTCATCTCAAAGTCTACCATGGAAAAATGTTCACCAAGTCCGACCTAAGGAGAGAGAAAACTTGACATGAAGAGAGAGAGGATGGAAAAGTTTCATGAAATCCGCCATACCAAGAAGGAGAATAGCAAAAAAAAAAGTGTAAAGTCCAACTTACACAAGCCAAATTCAAAATTGAAGACAAATCCACCAGCAAAATTCATTCGAGCACAGAAATGGCCAAAATCTTGAAGGTGTTACAAAGTGGCCAAAATTTGGCTAAGTATGGGAAACATTTCACAGAGAAAATTCCAATTTCCTCCATTGTGGCGAAAGCATAGAGGGTTCCTCTCCAAATTCAAGGCACTTGAAAGAATTTTAGAGCAAAGAAAGACTTAATAACTTCAAGTCTAAACATGCTTCCAGACTTCCAATACAGGGGAAGAAATCAAAGAGAGATCAAAGGCTGGGAGGGAACAAGCACAAAGGATGAGATGGTTAGCAAAGAAATATTTTGAGGCAAGCCGTGGAGAAAACAAAGTGAGAGTGGCGCCTCGTCATCTTCCAACCAATCAAATTATTCCAAATCAACATGCAACAACTTTCATTTATTGTTGGTTCATATTTAGTAAAAAGGACAAGTGTCCTCAAATGTAATTTTCTCATTGGAAGGAGTTAGTTAGGATAAACCCTAATTAGGGTTTTATCTTGTAATCTCGGTTGTTGATTCTAAATTAATCTTGGCCATTGAATTGTAATTGGGGAGCCTATAAATTGAGCTCAACCCCTCATTTGTAAAGCATGGGAGCATGTTGCAAAACGTGTTGAGATAAGTAATTGTTGTGTATGACTGCCAAAGTAATAAGTAATGCATGCATTGTTTTGATGGTGATTGCTTCTCTTATTTTGGAGTTGGCATGGTTTTATCCCTCATCATAGCTTAGATTTTATTTCATGTTTGTTAGATGAATGCAAGATCTGTTAAGTATTGATTTATGGTGAAACTTTTGCTCATACTTTCTTTGAATGGATGATTTTCATTCAATGCATAAAGTTAGCCTAAGCTTGCTTTGTGGATGCTTAACTTCTGTCTGGATAAATATTGTTCGATTTAATGGTAGTTATTCATGACATGAAAATCATAAGCACACTCCCTTGAAGATTGCACCCACTTTGTGTAGTTGTTGTTGAGCGTGGCGAAGCAAAGCGTGGTTATTGGTTTCACCAAGTCAATATTGTCTCTTGAATCCTTAGGAAGTAGATTAGAACTTTTGAACCCTAATCTCCTTTTTCAGTTTGTTTGATCCGGGACCGAAACAATAGAGCTCTATTGTCTAGACCTTCATTTTGAATTGAACAAGCCTAGCATAAGTCCCTTTGTGTTACCAGCAAATCACAACACCCACTGAGCTTACCACACGTCAAGACCTGACACAATGAACCTTGGAATCGCCATATGATCTTATCGCAATCTTAGCATATGCGGTGGTTTTTCAAGAGAGGATAGGGTGTCTTTGGGCATTTTATTCTGATGTTTGGTGTGTCACAAAACACGCATCAACAGGACTACTAGTCTTGCATTAGTGTAATGTCCCCATTTTATATGTCCTCCTTTGGGCTAGTTTGGCTTTGACTCACTTACTATTTTTAGTAATTGGTCCAGGCGGTAGTGCAGTGTAAGGTTTCTTATTTGGGTAGTATGTGGGGGTTGTCCGATGAGCTTTAATGTTTTGGCTAGTTTGATATTTGGTGAGCAATTACTATTTTTAGCAGTTGCTATTTATAGTAAGTCTATTTTGGGAAACTAGTCCTAGACTTATAGTGTCCTCAGCAGTGTTATTTCTATGGTGGCGTTGGAGAGCCTAAGGTTGAATTATTTATTTAATGTTCACTTTTTACGAGTCCTTTAAGTTATTTTAATAAAATAACTTTATAACTTAAGTGAGGGAGGTAGGTGGTCATCAAAAAGTACCTCGGTGCCTAATGAGATAACGTTGTTTTAGAAGGTTGAATAAGGCAAAATAGTTTCCTTATGAGCATACCCCTTGGCTTTGTTGCACAACGTTGTTTTAAAAGAGGGGCCATGTATTTCAAATAGATGCCTAGAAAAGAGGTTTATTTATCATTTTTAAAGGCTAATGTTATGCCTCATAAGGTGGGATGCCTAATTTGGGCTAAAAGTCAATTTTAAATTAAAAATCAAAAGTGGAATTTTGGAGGCAAAAAGTTGGATGCCCCTCTTGGGGTAATTTCATGACATTTCATAAAGTGAAATGAGAGGGAAATATATTCAAACTCAAATGCAAGTTGCCCTAATCCTTCCCTCACTTTATAATGAGTTTTGGCTCTCTTTCGGTTATGTTGAAAGTGGATGCATAACAAGATGCTGTTTGGTTTTTCACCAAGGGTTGTACAGTTCATTGTTGAGGACGAAAACCCACTACAATCAGGAGCTGCTTTCGGTAGTGAAACACCTACCCTAGCTGGTTGGGGTGTGGTTCCATTCAAGGAGCACTTCAGAGCTTCATAGTTTCAGTTTCAGTAAGGAATAATGAAGATTTTTGAGTATTTTTGAAATGTTGCTTCTTGGGTTTGGTGTGAATGAATTTGTTTTTGATGGGTCTGAATATGGTGTTGATTTCAAGGAGTCGTTTTGAGGGTTTGAGGCTGATTGAAACGATTTTCTGAGCATTTCATTTCCCGGGCAGAATCTGATAAATCTTTCATAGTTTCATTTTAGTTGGAGATTTCAATCTGGGTATTAGTTCATTTGAAGCTCCTATTCAAGGCGTCCATGCTTATTTGATTTTATTGCCAAAAAACTGATTTTTAAAAGCCAATCACCCAGCTTGAAGGAGCGCCCTTGTTGGAGGTTTCTGGGTTATTTTCTGAGCAATCTGACCTGCTGTTGTATAGGTTTGATCTGCACCCTTTGCGGTTGTTTTTGTGGCTTTGGGTGAAGGGTTTTGAAGAGATTTGATGCCCTCATAGTTGGACATAAATGTTGCATTTATCTGGAGCTTATCGCTGCTGTTTGGAAACAAATACCAGGTCTGATTTGATTATTTCTGAGTTTGAAAAATAATTGTAGAGTTCTGTAATTTTCTGTTATGAAATCAGAAATATAATCTGAAAGATATCATTTGCAAACAAGTTTCTTTCTATATTATTTTCTGCATATCTGTTATCTATTTATCAAGCATGTGTTGAGACAATGAATGGCAATTGAAAACCATATAAACATCATCAAACAAAACACAATCAGAAAATCACAAACACAAACAAACAAACAAAAACAGGGACAGTCATTACAATCAGCTACAAATTTTGTTTTTTTATCTTGTATTCAAGTTGAACCAAGACAATTTGAAGATGCAATAAAACAATAAGTATATGTTAAAACCATGAATGAAGAAATTGCAGCCATTGAAATGAATTAAACATGGGAACTAATTGATCCTCCACCTGCAAAAGATGTTATCGGGCTAAAGTAGATCTACAAAACCAACTATAAAGCAATGGATCCATTGAAAGACACAAAATGAAATAGTTGCAAAGGGCTTCTCACAACAACCAAGTATTGATTATTTTGGAACATATTCTCATGTTGCTAGATTAGATGCCATAAGAACGGTTTTGGCTTTGGTGGCACAATTTAGATGGAAAGCCTATCAATTTGATGTTAAATCATTTATTTTTAATGGTTACTTGAATGAAGTGCTTGTAGAATAGCCACTAGGGTATGAGGTTGTAGGAGGGTATGAGGTTGTAGGACAGGAACAAAATGTTTACAAGTTGAAAAAGACTCTTTATGTACTCAAGCAAGCACCTCAAGCATGGTATAGCAAGATAGATGGTTATTTTCAAAAAAATGGTTTTCAAAACGAGTGAAAGTAATTCCATAATCTGTTTGTATGCTGATGATTTCATTTACATAGGAAATAGCAAAGTGTTAGTGTATGAGTTTAGAAATGCCATGAAGAATTAATTTGAAATGATGGAGTTGAGTTGTAGAATATTATATTCCTTTATACTGTTAATGGTCAATTATGAATGTATTTAAGTAGATTAGATATTTTTCTGTTTCTGGTAGGTAGACATTTAATGTCTACAGTTGTAGGTGGTTGGTCTCTTAAATGTCTATAGGTAGAGGTAGTTGGTTTCATTAATTTCTTCAGTGCTTTGTATCTCCATATATTGTAATCTTTCTTTTTGTTAATATAAGCAATTTCCAGCTAAAATTGTTTCATGGTATTAGAGCCCAGGAGTGTTAAAAATTGATTTTCTAAAAATTTCAAAAGAAATTTTTCAAAAGTCTTGAAGATCGATTTTTTCTGTTTTTTGTGCTCTAAAAATTGCGGATTTTTTTAAAGGGAAAAATCGAGGGTTCTTGTTTGAGTTTTTCGTGAGTATTTTCTCATGTAAAATTCTGACCCTCCTGTTGATTTAATCTGGGCGCGACTTCAAGTTTAGGGCCACATTTCTCTGTCTTAGACTGCATTTTATCCTTGGTGCACGATCT
>VDFB02007878.1:8678-30503 GCA_007258455.2 Sequoia sempervirens | reverse complement strand
ATTAGTATAGTTGCCAGATCTTGGAATGCTCACTACTCCTGAGTTCTTGACCTATTGTTGATACTCCATCTCCTACATTGGTGATGTACTGATGATACTTGTGTTCCGGCGGTTTTAGGTGCCTTGTGATTCAGTGCAATGGTGTATACCTTATCTTCCAATGACATCTTCATGGGATGACTACTTGATAGACATTGGTAGTTTGTTTGTGGAATCCTACATTGCAGATTTGGGGGAGACATATGATTACTTACATCTTCTCTTTGACGAAGGTGATTCTTCTTCAGTTGTTGCGAGGGAACACTCTGACCCTCCTCTACATGATCAGTCTTTCGAGGTTCATGTGATTGTGGATGCATGTGTATAGCAGTTGGAGGAGGCCACTTTCTCTTTTGAGGAGACATCATCTTTGGAGTATGTTCTACCTACATCCTTGTTAGATCTTGAGTTGTCTTTTTCAACGGGTCAGGGTGTTGTTGCAAAGGGTTTCTCATAGATTCCAGGAAGTGACTACACCATTGCTGCTTCACATGGTTTGGGGAAGGCATCTTTCAACATCAACACAAGGAACTTTGAGCAAACTTCCGAGACTTCTTGCATTTTGAGGGTTCTTCCTTCTTCACTTGTGGATTGGGGAGACTTCATTCATACACCTTTGGTATTGTTTCTTCCTAAGGGGAGGAACGTTGTTCGACAGTTTTGGAGCAGCTTCTTCATTCCTTCTCGAGCATCTTCCATGGGTGATCATTGTACATTGAGGGGGGGCTACCTTGTCTCTCTTCTTCTCTTGTATGGGGGGGACTTTTTCCTCACATGGGGTTTTTTCCTTCTCATTCCATATTCATAGCTTTTTGTATTTCATCTCTTTTGGGGGGTAGTTTTTTCCCACTGGGTTTTTCTATCTTTACTCCACTTTATGAGATATTTCATTGCATTTGTACATGGGTACCTAACATGGCCTAGTAGCCGGGACCCATCTTGCATTGTTTGCATTTGTGTACATTCTCCCTAAGTTGCACTTAAGGGGGGGTGTTGGTGTAATTAAATGTTTTGTACCTTGTCCTAGGTCATGATTACACCTTAGTTAAGTTTACTTAGGGACCACATAGGAGGTTGTTGGAGATTTTCCACTTTTGGTGGACTTGACATCTCATTACCTCATCACTTCCACCTTTTGTGGACACATCATGTGATCATCTCTCCACCTTTTGTGGGTGATCCACCTTTTGTGGTGATTATCACATTATCACCTTTCCACTTTAGGTGGAGTGATAACTTTTCATAGTTGTCTCATGTCATAAGATTACGACACTTGTCATAATCTTATGCCCATCTATGTTCTCACCTTGGCTATATATCCAAGGGGTCTCCTATGTACTATTGGCTCATTACATTGTATCATATTGATAGAATATAGTTTATTCTTGTCATATTGTTTCTATCTCTCTTATGCTTGTGCTTTCTATTAGGCCTCTAGATCTTGGGTGGCTACCTTCATAGACAATTCTTACAGAATGATCTCTTGAATTTCTTGGGGAAGGCTAAGTATTTTAGTAAAACTAATTTAAGAATTTGGTACCAAAAAATTGGGATAAGAGAGGGTGATGAATTTAAAAATTATTTTGACATCAAAGAGTGGTTTCTAATTAGTTAGTGATTCCATTTTGATTAACAAACATAGCAATCACATTCATGCAATTAATGAATGAAGTGTTGAGATAATTTTTGGGAAATTTTTCCATTTCTTATGTTGATGATGTTTTATTTTCTTAACAATATGATGGAAGATAATTTATTGCATAGTAGATACATCTTATAAAATTTGAAGGAATAAAATTTGTTGACTAAATTAAAGAAGTGAAGTTTCATGAAGGATAAATTAGTATATTTGGGATTTCTCATCATACCTAAGGGGATACAAAATGATCTAGAAAGAGAAAGAACCATAGTGTAATGAGGTAATTCTAGAACCATGCGTAAAGTTCAAATTTTGTATGGTCGAATAAGATCCTACCAAATGAAACATGATGAAAATGGGATTATATAAAAGGGGGTTCACCAAAATGATAGTAAATAACCATATTCTCCACTATTCCATTCAAGAATGAGATCCATACAATGAAATGACTGTCAATCAAAAAGGTGAGTCAAATCAAGGTGTGGATCTACAAATTTCCCTTTTTCCATGGTGGGTGTCTAGGTCAAGCAACACTTTGGGGAGAAAGATTAAAAATAGAAAATCAACTCCAAATTGGAATCTATAAAGTGGATTCAGTAGATTAAACTCAATGCTAATGGAACCTATGTAAGATTATGGACATTTTGAAAGGGATAAATCTTGTGTACCTCTCACAAAAAGATGTTTTTAGAAGCTAATTGAGGATGCATTCACCCTATGTTGAATGGGTCCTAGCTAGGGCTTTGTAAAAATGGTTTCTGGGTTCTATTCTCCTCTGTCTGCAATCCCAGATTCCCATCTTTAGAGAAGGAAGAATTCCTTTTTCAATCAAAGGCATTTTCTATCTGGGACCTTTACATGTATGAGGTCGAATCTTTAGAGAAGGACAGCTTCCTTTTTCAATCCCAATGCAATGTGTTAGTCCAACCCAACACATGAAATCCTACCACTAATATCTCACAAGGAAAAGGGGAGAAAGAGAACATGAAAGGGAAGATGGAGGTGATACACTCAGATGGAAAGGTTGTTTCTTCCTAACTAATATTTTCACAATACATCAAAGAAGGGGATGAAAGAACTCACACAACTCTCTATTTGGTTTATTTCAGAGGCAAACATGGAGGTGAGGGTCTGATAGAGTGTTGGAAGGAAAGATAATTTCTCAACACAACAGTTGTAACTTGGATTTTTACTTAGACATGTATACATAAAAATGCTAACAAACACTCAGACATGAAAGTAATGAAAGATTATTCATATATAAAAGCTCGGAGAGAACCAACAAAAATAATCAACTTCATTAATGCAAAGGAATAAGCAAATCTTTAAAATGGTAGAGTGTAAAATACATTCTGCAAAAGAAAAACCTCGATGGAGTTAGAGGAAGAACCAAAAAACTACTGAAGAAGAAGCAAAATTAATACATTTCTTTCCTTTATAGATCAGGCATAACTGAGAAACACAAACTGAACCCTTACCAAGGTTAGCAATGAAGCCTATGGTGTGAAAGAATGGAACCCTCCATGAAAATCATGGCTAGGGCATAGATATGTCAATAAAGTCAACAAGAGACAATAAATGGGCATGGGAACCCATGACATCCACCTGCAAAAGGTAAGGGATATAGTAAATGTTGTCCTTGAAGCCTAGGAATCAATTCTAGTCACTATGGAGTGGTTGTACACTAATGGCATCACCCAAAAAAACACTTCAAAATGTCGACAGGTCAAGGAATTAGACATAAAATAAGGCCTTTACAACCCTATGAATTAAATTGTTTAGAGCCCCAAAAATGCATTTGTCGGATGTCGATGATCGGACAGTTGAGATTCAAGCATTGGCCTTACAGCTTACCAAATACCAAAGGAAAGAAGAGAGGAGGAAGGAACCATGAAGTCTAGAGGAAACATTAAAGGGGTAAGAGAGAAAGCTCACCTCCAAAAATAGGAGGTAAGGGAGAAGGTTTACCTCCAAAAATTGAAGGTAAAGGAGAAGGTTGAAGATGAAGACCAACAGGTGAAGACCAAAAGCCACAAAAGTAAACCTTCAGAGGTTGGATGAAAGCCTTACCTCTTGCCTAAAGAAGGGAAGAGGTAAGGGGGAAGGGAAAAGGTTGAAGGCTAATAGAATAAAGGCCTAAGGATGGAAGAGGAAAAAGGGAAGACTTACCCTCAAAGTCTAATAAGCCAAGACTTAGACAAGTCTTGAAACTTAATTGAGCTTCGGTGGTCAGAGGTAAGGCTTGAGGCTTACCTTGAGACATTGGTAAAGGGTAAAGGATAAGGCCGAAGAATGATACTTGAAATACCTAGAGGAAAAAGGAAGGAAAAGAATAAGGAGAAAGAGCAATGGAGAAGGCATGAAGGAAGTGAGTAAGAGACAACCCAAAAACCTAAAATTTTGGGACTTAGCAAAATTTAGGAAACTTCAATGAGAAAACATGCAAGATGGCTCATGGGAAATCTCTCAGATCGGTTATCAATGATGGGACATCAAAGGGGGCATGAAATGTTAACATTAATGGTGACTTCTATTGGATGATTTCCTTCTAATCATGGGATCCAAAGACCTTATCGATCCGTTGGGCACAAATTCAAGAGGGGAAAACTTCAACATTTGGGCCTCCTCAAAGAAATTTAAAACTTGTGCAGGCCTACACTTGGAGGAAAGCATGGAAAGCTAAAGCATACATTCCCTTAAGGAGAATGCAAGCTGTGCAAATGCATTTCATGAAAGCACGATATTTACAATATCTACACAAACTACCAAAAGGAAGAGAATGGAAGCTTGCCTCTGTCAAAGATGAACCTTTTAAAGGAGCTGATCTCCCTCAAACAATAGTTGTAGACCTCACCCAACTCTAGCCCCTGAAAACTACTACCAACATGCATGTAACTACACAAAATGCTTGCAAGGTGAAGGATCGCTTCATTGTAACTTTTTCCATTTTAAGTGAACCATAACATGCAAGTGTTATATTCATCTAACACTGGTGTCTAAGTTGAACATACAGTAGTAGGGGTCAATTTTTTTAAAGATAGGCCAACACCCAAGAGCAAACCTTTTGTAGAGGGAAGAGAACTCACCTCACAAAAGGATAGGCCAATGTGACCATCGCTGACCTCCTCAATGCATAAGCTAAAATAAAAGGAGAATGTTTCCAGCTCACATGGTGATGTACAAAATTCCAAATCTAATTTTTTATTTGCACAAGAAAGAGATTCCTCATGCACGTCAAAAGAGAAACTTTGAAACTCAGACATACTATGAAACTGAGGAATATGAGCGGGTATGTGGAGTATCATCATGGAAAAAGAAGGCCCTTAAGTGGAAAAAAAATCAGAAAAATCAAAGCTAGGAAACTTGATGTAAAAATTTGAATAAGCTATCTATATTATTTTAAAAATATGTAAGAATAGAATCTGTAGAAAATTGAATGTAGTTTCTCAACTACTAGGTTTATTTAAAAAATTCTATTTGGTGAAAATTTGAAATTTCAATGCAATAGTACTTAAATTTTAGGGAAAAAATAAGTAGGTGTCTGTCTGAGCACCCTAACCACAATACAATGATAATTTTTTTTATGATATTTTAGATACAAGTAGAGGACTCATGTTTCGATGTGATGCATATTTTTTGTAATTTTTTCCAAGTAAATTTAATTAATTATGATTTTTTTATTACAACTTTTAAAAAATATAAAAACTCGTATGTCTGACCACCTTAACTTGGTCAAAAATTCATGAAATTCAATTTATTTTTAATCCTATTGTATATGAAGCATAGAATGTGACACATGTTTCATATTCAAAAAATGTGATACCATTTGAAAGATATAGATGTTTTTCAATCAGATTATCAATTAGGTATTTATTCATAATTCAAATAGAAAATGAATAATAATTATTTATTAAATTCAAAGTAAAGCATAATTTATATTGGTGGAAAGCGGAGAATCTCCTTTAAAAACCCTTTTCGTTTCATCAATTTTGGGTTAAAAAATAGTCGTCAGCCACATACCCTACACATACCCATCATATTGCCACTTTTTGGCCCATCATGATCCTGCACATACCCAAGCATCACTCTCCAAACAATTATGTGGCTACTCAATAACTAAAAAATTACTTGTATTGATGCACACTTCATCAATACAAACCTCATATTTTTGAGACACTTTAAGTGAATAACTAAATTCTTCATGTTTTCTCTTTGTTTTAATTCTTTCTTGGAAATGAGCTACAACAAAATAAGATGCTTAGTGTGTAATGGTTTCCATGTCCTCTGCTACTTCTTCATTCTTATACTATTTCCCACAAAGCTGCTCTTTTGGGGGTGAAAGATTGGAATCCAAGCTTGAGAAAAAAGCTTCTAAATCAATCCAAAAGAGGTTCTCCACCCCATAACTACTAACATCAATAGATCATGGATCTTCATCCACTGTAACAAGGGCTAAAAATGTATTTTTCCACTGCTCTAAAACCATGGAGTTATCTTCATCCATCAAGCCAAGACCAAGTTATTCAGAGGCTTCAATTGATGTAGGTATAACTGATATATCCTCCCCATCTTCAAATGAGAGGATTGATTCCTCTGTTGTATCAATGATCTTCACCTTTTTAATGTCTTGTTGCTATAACACTATTTCATCTTCAATATTTTCATACAAAAAACTAAGACACTCATTATTTTGAGCACATGAAGGCTCCACAAAAATAGCCTCCTCAAGAATGGGTTCTTGGGGATAATGGAGGCTCTCAAAACTTGGGATCTCCAACATAGAAGATATGCTTGATGGCACAAGAGGTTGTATGAGAGTTTTAAGGGTTTGTTTGGGATTCTTGAAACTAAAAATTTTGTGCTTGCAAACCCCTTGCACAATAGGTTGTTCTGAAACAAAATGAGGGCTAATAGAAGTTTCAAGAGGCTTGTTAGGCTTCCTAAAACTTACAAATTTATATTTTCTTACCCCTCCTTAGCATGCTATTCTAGAAATGATGGAGGTTCTTGTTTCAAGCTAGGTACATAAGGGGTTGCCTGAGTCTCGGTTAGTTGGGCTAGAGCAAGGGAAAGACATATTTTCTCTTCCCTAGAAGCAACATCACTTGTTGTACACTTCTTTTGTTTCCTTCTTTGTGCCTCCAACTACAACCATGAAACTTCAATATTTTGTTATGAATAATGAGCTTGATGGAAAAACTCATCATGTTGTGCGAAATAATCTTGTTTCCCCTAGTATGATTGATTATCCCACTCCTCTTGCTATAGGTCAAACTCTTGTTGTCTCTGTAACTCAACCAACTATCTATTGAAATCAACCAAAATGCTTGTAATCTCACTTGTACTTAAATTATCAAAATCTCAGGGTTGACTTGGAGAGAAACAAGACTATTTTTGAAAATGATGAGTCTCTTGTGGATACTAATATGGATATGTAGGTGTCCAAGAAGACAGAGTAGGGTGGGTGGGTGGTATGCATTTTGAGAAGGTTGAGAACCCACAACACTAGGGTTTTGTGGAATAAAATGGGAGGTATAACTAGCCTGATATGGTCGATTGGGAGGTATAAAGTTGGCATTATCATGAAATGATGGAGTGTACATGTGGTTTCCATTAAAATATGGCATTTTAATGCATAAGAAACACCTCAAAAATTACAAAATAAGAGCAAAGGACTACCCAATCAAAGATTTTTGGTACATACCAAAAGAGTCAACCAAATTGAGTTGCAAAGTTTCCATGTGCTTGAAGAATGTCTCCAAAGGCTAAAAGTTGAAGAAGGCACCACTTCCTCAATGGAATAAAATGAAACTAGGCTGCTTGAACCAATTGATTTTGAATGGAGTCACCATGGTGTTTGAAAATATGTTTCAAAAGCAAAGATTCATTGAAGAAAACAAAAGATTCTTCAATGAAAAGAAGTAGTACCATCGCGCATGCCAAAAATTATTCTCACATGAAATTTCACCCTACTATGCACGAAGTTCAACATTCCAATGACACGGTGGAAATGACCTCGAGGTGAGGGACCTTTGTGTGTATGAGGTCGAATCTCTAGAGAAGTTTAGATTCCTTTTTCAATCTTAGTGCAATGTGCTAGTCACATCTAACACATGGAATCCTACCACTAATAGCTCACAAGGAAAAGGGGAGAATGAGAACATGAAAGGGAAGATGGGGGTGATACACCAAGATGGAAAGGTTGTTTCTTCCTAGCTAAGATTTGCATAATACATCAAAGAAGTGGACCAAAGAACTCACACAACTATCTATTTGGTTGATTTTAGAGGCAAACATGGAGGTTAGGGTTTGATAGAAAATTGGAAGAAAAGAGAATTTCTCAACATAATAGTTGTAAACAATTT
Source organism: Sequoia sempervirens (assembly GCA_007258455.2). Classification (NCBI taxonomy): domain Eukaryota; kingdom Viridiplantae; phylum Streptophyta; class Pinopsida; order Cupressales; family Cupressaceae; genus Sequoia; species Sequoia sempervirens. The sequence continues at coordinate 22,460 of VDFB02007878.1, read as the reverse complement.
AACTCAGACATGCATACATAAAAATGTAAACAAACACTCAAACATGAAGGTAATAAAATATTATTCATACATAAAAGATTAGAGAACCAGCAACAATAATCAACTTCATTAATGTAAAGGCATAAGCCAATCTTTACAATGGTAGAGTGTAAAATATAGTCTATGAAAGAAAAACTGTAGAGGAACCAGAGGAAGAACCATCAACCTACTGAAGAAGAAGAAGAAAAATGAATACATTTCTTTCCTTTATAGATAAAGCATAACTAAGAAACACAAACCAAACCCTAACCCTAACCAGGGTTAACAATGAAACCTATGGCATGAAAGAATGGAGCCCTCCATGAAAATCATGACTAGGGCATAGATCTATCAGTAAATTCAACAAGAGACAATAAATGGGCATGGGCACCCATGAAATCCCCCTATAAAAGCTAAGACAAGCAATAGGGTAAAAGAACAAACCTATGTCACACTTTATAAAGGAATCAACCAACAAGAAAAAAAATTCTGAACTTCGACCACATAAAAGTGGTCTTTATGTTTTGAATTTCAAAATTGTGTAAACTAATGAAATGTAGAACTTTTGATGAAGATTATTGCTGTAATTTTTAAATTTATTTTAAAAAAAAGAAATTATTATGTTTTTATCAATTTAAGGATAGATTATAGAATGTTGAAAATTTTAGAAAAAAATGACTTCACGGGCCATCAAGAAACAAATTGAAAAAAACTTTATTTCTCCCTAATGTTTTTTTCTCCAAATAGGTAACTTCAATATCTTGTGCATGGAAAAAAAATAAAATTTTGATGTATATTTTTCTTGTAATAACATTTTAAGGTCAAACATGTCAGAATTTGACAGTTTTCATGGGTCATCAACTATTTTCAATTTTTTTAGCCATTTTCAAAAAACAAATTATACCCTTTTGAAGAAGACTCTCTCCTCTTGTGCCCCATATAAGATTTAAATTTCTTTAATAAATTTTACTATATTTTTTATTTGTAATCAACCTCTTTTTTCATTTTAAAAACCTACTTGTATTATTTTAAAAATAAAATATATTAAAACTAATCAAAATATTAAAAAAATAATATATTTGGATTCTCCACTCCAAGCTCTACAAAAGGGTATTTTTGTTTTTTTCAGAAAAACCATTCTGACTATAGAAATACCTAGCTAAAGTTGAAAGTTTCAGAAAATTTTGAAAAAAGCTAAGTTGGTTGCCAACTAGGATGCCACATAGATAGTTTCAGTAGAAAGCAGTTTCTATAGAAAGGGTTTCAGTTGAAACCCTTTCTATAGAAACAGTTTCTACTGAAACCCTTTCTATAGAAACCTCGTACATTAACAAATGCAATTTTAAAGCCAATTTCAAAGCGGGAAATGAAAAAAATTAATGTTTTGGGATTCGGCCAAAACCTATTTGCCACGTAATAGGCCACTTGCTTTTGGTTGAAACCTAGCCAGGTGAAACCTTTCTGGCCAAAAATATTTCACTTGGAACTATTTATTTGGCCAAAAGTGTGACACAACTTTGTACTTTTACCCAATAAATGTTGTCGTTGAAGCCCAAGAATCAAATCTAGTCATCATGGAGTGGTTGCGCATTAACAGTGTCACCTAGAAAAATATGTCAAAATGCTGAAAGGTTTAGGCATCAGGCCCAAAAGGAGGCCCTTAGAAGCCTATGAATTAAATGGTTCAGAGCCCTGAAAATACATATGTACAACATCGACAATCATGCGGTTGGGAGTCGGGCATCAGCCTTACAACTTACCAAATACCAAAGGAAAGAAGAGAGGATGAAGGAATTTCCAAGTCCAAAGGAAACATCGAGGGTAAGAGAGAAATCTTACCTCAAAAAATTGAAGGTAAGGGAGAAGGTTTACCTCCAAAAATCAAAGGTAAAGGAAAAGGTCAAAGATGAAGACCAACGGGTGAAGACCAAAAGCCATAAAAGTAAACCTTCAGAGGTGGGAGGAAAACCTTACCTCTTACCTAAAGAAGGGAAGAATGATGAAGGGTGTAGGTCAATAGAAGAAAGGTGTAAGGATGGAAAAGGAAAGAGGGAGGACCCACTCTCGAAGTTTGACAAGCCAAGACTTAGACAAGTCTTGAAACCTAATCAAGCTTTAGTGGTTGGAGGTGATGCTTGAGGCTTACCTTGAGAGATCAGTAAAGGGTAAAGGGTAAGGCAAAAGGTTTATACACAAAAGACTTAGATGAAAAAGGAAGGAAAAGAAGAAGGAGAAAGAGTGATGGAGAAGGAATGAAGGAAGTGAGTAAGAGGTAGCCCGAAAACCCAAAATTCTGGGACTTAACAAAAGTTAGGAAACTTCAAGGAGAAAACATGCAAGATGGCCCATGGGGAATCTCTTAGATCAGTTATCAATGATGGGACATTAAAGTGGGTATGAAATCTCAACAGTAATTAAAACTTATAATGAAATAAAATAGCATGAAGGAATAATGAATGAAAAATGCAATGTCACAACTCACCAAAAATTTGTTTGACATTGGAATATGGATCTATAACTTGCCATGAAATGGCTTCAATGGATGTGGATCTTGATCATGAAACTTGATTTGAAACAATTGCTTTGATATACTTGAATGGATCTTGAACAATACATCAACATATTATCTCGAATAACATGCATGATGCAAGAATACTTTCACATGATAATGGAATCTTGATTGCTATAATAATATTCAATAAATCTACCCTTGAATGCCTAAAAAATGCTCTTGAATTACTCTTGGAATTCTCTTGTGAAATCTTAGGATTCTTAGATCAAACTTGCTAGGTGAAACATAGTGAAATGACTTTTTATTTATACATATGTTAGTATAAATTCTCAAAATTCAAATAACACAAGCCAACATGTGAATACACATTTAAAATCATTGAAAAACCACCAAAAACATATTTGAAATTTAGGTCATAGTTCTAAATGAGGACCCATTCACCCTTGGGCGAATGGATCCTAGTTTACTTACCTAGGACACACATTCTCTAATGTTAAGTGTTATGTTATGGAATTGGTGAATTTCAGGTTTTACCCTTCAAAAATTGTAATTAATTAGCCTTGGATTTTAATTAAAGGGGCCATTTAATGGATAATTAACCTCAATTAATTAATAAATCCCTAGATTAGTGTGAAAGTGTAAAGGCACACCTTACAACACCATAAATAAGGCACAATTAAGTCACTTTTAATTAAAAGGCCCTAAAGTTAATGTGAATACGTAAAATACATATTACAACACTAAATTAAGGCATAATTTAGTATTTTTATTAATATTAATTCCCAAATTAAGTGCAAAAAATGGATACTTTTTCCTACACTACACCAAATATCAAAATTTCTACAAAAAAATATATACCTACTAATGAGACCATGAGAAGATATGGGAAAGAGTTCAATTCAACAAAAATCATATAATCTTAAGCTCAAAGACTTAGAAAAATAAGATCACCAAATAGTTGGTGTTATATTTCTCAAATTTTGGAAAAATATTTCATGTGGATTTACGATGCCAATGGTACACCCGTAGGAATTGTTCTCAATTAAAAATTTGTAGATTTATAGTTTATTCTAGTAAAAAATTGAATGATGCCAAGAAGAAGATTTTTTATGACCAAGATTTTTATGCTATAGTTTAGGAAGGAGAGAAGTTGCAATATTATAAGCCTCAGAGCAATCCATTCACTACATGGATTTCCATCATTTGTAAATTAGTAAGAATCAAACTAAACTCAAATAGTGATAAATGAAATATGAGAAGTTCCTACAATTTTATGCTTTTCTAATGAAGAATCAAAGTGGGATTATAGAAAAGGTAACATATGGCTTTAGCTAGAGCAAAAAAATGTTGGAGATGAGGGATTAAGTAGGTGAAAGCCATAAAGTTCATAGAAAAATCTAGTAACTCACTGATTTGACATTGGCAATATTGACTACTCATGAAAAATAGTGATTAAGATTTATTTACTAGCCTCTCTATTGATATGTGTCACTAAAATTGATAAAAATATCAAAATTTAAAATAATTTTAAAGCCTAAAATACTTATTATTAGACCAATTCATAAATTATTTTAGCTAAAATTATTGAAAAAATAGTTTTAAAATGTAAGAGACTACTTTTATATGAACATAGATGCATTAATGTGTAAATATTTGTAGAAAGAATCAAATATGAAATACCACTAGAAAATACAAATAATATAGCCAACTAAAGCATACCACATTATAATGCCAAACTTAATGAAGTCTTATCTAAAATCCAACATAGCTATTCAGGAGAAAAATAAATGTTGATTTTATTATAGAGATGGTGATCTTGAAATTTTAATTAATATAAACACACATTTTATAATACATAAAATTGAATACTTACAAAAATCAAGCCTATAGTATGATATTTATAAGTAAAAATTAGTTATAATATTAGTAAAATATGGTGTAACCCTTATTGAAGTTTTCAAGGGATATATAGAGGAAAAGAAGCACAAAATATAGAGCATGGATAATGCTCAAGAACTATTTGATAAAATTACTTAAAGGCTTTCTCATATTTTTTTATTATTGTGATGTAGAAAAACATGGTCTATGGTCTAAATCACATTTCTTCCAATATCACAAGGGAATGGACTAAAATTAATCTCAAACACCTACTTGGTTACAAACCTCAATGGAAGAGCTAGAATGGTGGATCAGGATTTCAATCCTTTTGGGAAAATGTGTGTGTTGATAGTGATTAATTGAATACTAATTCATTTAATTTGACAGTATGAGGATATACCTAGGTTAACTATGAAAATGCAAAAAATAGAGATGATTTCTAGAACATATAGAACTAAAAACCAAAACTAGAGTTTATAAGAGTACAATGTAGACACAGAAAAGAATGACATATAAATATAAGCTTGAAATGACTAGATAGGGGCACAGGGTACTCTAGACCTAAAAGTGAAAATACTTAGAATCATAATTTAGATCTCAATTGGTCTCTATCTATAGGTTCTCCTCTAGAATCAGTGTTGGAACTTTGTCTATTGCTGATATATTCCACTTTCCCTAATTTTTTGACTTGTAGGACTTGAATGATTTATTGAGCAATTAAATCTTCAATCTTTTTCCAATTCACTTTAGATTTGTAATCTACACATAAGGAAGAGGAGAATTTATTGTGTCGTATAAGGTCTTTCCTAAGTCAAACCCTATTTTAGTATTTCTACCTCCAGTACGACTATGATGATGTAAAAGAGAGTTTACCCTTGATTGAGTAGAGGCAAAATGATAAAAAAAAGTGACAAATTAACAATGATACAACTTACCACTCAAATCTACATTCCTTGATAGATAGTTGAACGAGATCTAATTTATGGTCAGCTACAATTGATGACTCCATCTACATGATTTGTATTGCTCCTAGAAATAAATACATCTTAAATGGGATAAAAGTTCTATAACACCATTAATCAACCCACTCTTTTGAATCATCCCAATTTCAACTAATATTTATATATGAAGAACCAAAGAATACCATCCACCTTTAATGAATAGTTTGTCAATCTACATTTGAGCTTCTCAAAGAGTTGAAATCACTTGATCTTGTTAATGTAGGACAATCTTCAATATTTATAATATTAGCCTTTTCTATCAACCATAAACTATATCAAATGAAGACTTAGTTTTATGACCTAGACCTATTGTAGAGTTACACCATTTGATGTCGAATGATCCACCTATCAACTTTGTATTATCTTTGTACATTAACTACTTTCATGTTAAGGCTCTTTTAGTACTTTCTCCTAAACCATCATGCTCCTCTTTTGATGACCAAACCTACAGAAATTCCACATATGTTAAATACCACTCATCTTATGCATCGTACTTAACCCGGAAAACCTATGAGTTCTTTAATTGTGAATGTACAATTAGTTAACCATATGACATGTTGACGAATATGATGTTCCTAGTACACAAATTGATACAAAATATCTCAAAATATCCTTACAAAAACTTTAAAGAATTTGTGCAATTATCATTAATATAAAATTGATACTCTCTTAACATATATTTACCTTCATTCCAACTGTCAAGTGCATGAATGGATTGCATATGCATAAATTAATAATGCAATCATAAAATCACAATAACAACATAATAATAAAAGACTAAGTATTCAAGCCTATAAAGAGTATTGTGATTATTCTAATTGTCCCATAAACAATTGGATCCCATTTAGTAAGAGAAGATTGTCACTCTCCCACTCTTGAGGCTATGAATCAAGCAGATGTAATAAAGGTTCAATATCACTCCACTATGACAAATTAGTAAAATTGAAATGAGGAAACTTCCCCTATCTATAAGGAGGGACCCACCAACATCCACTAACATGAAAAAAGAGTGTTCACCTTCTTATATTTGCACTAACTAATTAATGTATTCTCCAACCAACAAAGGAAGATCAATTGAACTAACACCAAAGTGCCCAAATCATTGATCACAACAAAAATTCTTTAAAAAAAATGACAAAAGTAAAGTCCTATACCACAATACATTAAATGTTAAGCCAATAAATACCTTAAATTTAATATTGACCACTAGTCCATTTTTCCTACCTTTACTATTTATTTAAAATTAAAATAAAACAAAAACTATCACTTTACTAGAATACCTTAATTAAAATAACTATCAATTATTTATTTTCCTCGTTTATTATTGTTTCAAAATTAATATTAAACAAAAAGTAAATTTAAATGATAATATAAAGTTGTCAATTAAAGCTTTTTTAAAAAAAACATTAAGGTTGTACACACCGAAATGCAATATTCATGTACACATCAACATTGAATTGATCTTCTTCATATACAGAATGCATCTCTGGTCACAATTTTTATTCGTTTACGTTTCATGATCTGTAATTGGTTGTCTATAGTTACATCAATTTACTGCCGCAATGCTCTTGAATTGCTGTCCATGCTACGTTGATGCTTAAGTAACTTAAAAGGTAAAACAACATTGTCGTGCTTTCAGCTTCTCGAACGAGCTACCTACTACTTTTTATAAATTCATTTTATTTACATGTTTCCTTGCTAGCTAGAAGGGGATACTCTTCCAAACAAAGATGATATTTAAAAATATTGATTCCCAATGCAAAGGACCGACAAAACCTGGCATATGAAAATAAGTAATCCATAAGCATTAAGTTGCACGTTTATGTCAAACAATTGCTCAAAGATGAGGCATACTGCAGGTGATTCCCTTTTCGCATTTCACATTACAAATTGTCAATAAATTTATTCTGTGTAAAGTGAAATTGGTTGGTTACATGGTTTTTTGGTGGGGAAGGCATGTGCGAGAATGGGAACGAGGCGCAGAAGGTGGGGTTGCATATCATTGCACTTATACCACATCGAGTTGAAGACCCAGACGTGGGGGTGGCCCAGGAATAGTGGGACTGGGGGACACCACGTATTGTTTTTCAGAAAGCAGATGCTTATGGCCGAGATTCTCTCTGTGTCTCCTGCGGTGCCCACTCATGGTGACTTGTATAAAGCATATTAATAGGCAAGCAGGGAGGCCAAGCAAGCAGCAGCATCGACTCAAGGAGCAATACACAATAGAATGAGCATGAGCATTGCAATACCTTCTCTCTCTCGTCTCTCCTCTCTTGGGGTAGCTATGGCCCTGCGCTCTCCTCACAAGTATAAGCATAATCGGTCAAAGAGCATGCCCTCCAGGCTACAGGGGGGCCCAGTTCTCACAGACGCAGTTGCAGGTTCGGTGGAAAGATTGGAGGAATCCTGTTCTTCTTCCTCATGTTTTGGAGGAGATTGGCTTGCCCAAACAGTTGAGGTGATGGTGAATTGCTGTTCCGATCTGTCAAACATAAAGATACACATGGATAGGATAGAGAGCAAGTGGATGAACGCATATCTGGATGACATACTTCTTCTGCTTGAGGTGTGTAATATCTTGAGGGACACCATCTCAGAAATCAGGAAGCAGCACGCTTGTGTGCAGATAGCCATTCGTGGTCTTGGCCCTGCTCTCACTCCCTCTTCCCATTCTATCCAAAGAGCTCGCACCTCGCTTGCCTCTTGGCTGAAAAGGAAGAATGAGACACATACCCAGCTGGAGGAATGCATGTCGAATTTGAGGCGAATGGCAGAAAAGCTTAACCGCGAGGATAGAGCAGGAGTGGAAGGAGCTGCCGTCAACATGAACCATTCCAAGGGAATCATCATCATGGTCTGTTCTGCCCTTGTCTCTGCTCTTTCCTTCAAGTCATCCCACTTGAGGATGCCATCTCTTTCTCTTCCTCCCCAGTTCACTCCCCTGCAACACAAGCTAAGGGAGGCAGTCGAAATGAGAAAGAGGTCATCATCATCAAGGTTGTTGCATGAGTTAGAGGCAGCAGATATTGCACTTGGAAACCTCAACAATGTTCTAAACTCTAACTCCAAGTTGCACCTTCCTCTTCATCTCTCGCCTTCCACTGTGGCACTCCATGACTTGGACACAGCTCTTCCACTCTTTGATCACAAAATCAACCAGTTATTCAAGTTTCTAATCTCTACCAGAGTTGGACTCTTGAACACCCTTTCTTCCCAGTGAGCACCCACTACTCCCAAGTAATTCTTAAAGAGGCCGCCAAATTGGTCATTTAAACAGTTTGGGGCCTCGATTGCTAAAATCAAGTGTTTCTGGCAGGCAACTTACATGTATATATCAATGATATTTAAAAATGAAGATTAAATTGATCTTCTTTATGCAAAAATATACAAAACACTGGTCACCATTTTAATTTGTTTGAATTCTCACAATGTTGCATATAGCTGATAAAAATGTTACACTATAAGGGTCAAAATGCCATGAATGAACCCTCTGTTCAAACTTAGCATCTTAAAAGTTCACTCAGATCTACTTCATCAAAATCAGCGACCTATAATAAGAAAATGACTTGATCAGGATTAAGGTGTTTTTCAATAAAATATCAACATAAATATAGACATCAAGAAAGTTTTATTTAAATTTAGCTGCAATTTCATTCTCTCTCATCCAATGCTCAGTTCAATCCTGAAAAACCGTTAATTATAGCTATTTGTTTGATTTTTTCGCACATCCTTACTGTTCTACCCTATATCACCAATACTACAATCAGAAAGCTATTCATTATCCTTGTCAATATCGGCCTACAACTTAGCATGCCTTATATTCACCTTATCTAAGATGAAAGATCTTTGGTCCAACAACTAATAGAATATTTGTTTAGAATGTTTGAAAACGTTTTAGTCTAGAATGCAATTAGTGTAGAAGAGATTTCATTCTATATATTAGTAAGTAGCTTCGTAATTTTTTATTCCTCTCCTCAATTATAATGTAGAATTTTAATACAATAGAATAAAATATTAATTTTTAAATGTAATTTTTTTGTCATTAAGTTTTTTTTTTAAATTTTTAAATATTCTTTATAAAATATTATTAAAAGAATAAATAAATACAAGGTTTAACATTACATACAAAACATGAACACTTATGATTGTTTCAAATTTTTTAAACAGTTAACAATCAATATTTTCGGTAATAATAAGCTTTTTTTTATTCAATTCAAGAGAACCAAATCACAAATGTCCTTGGACTTTCAATCATGAGGAAACAAATCAATAAATATCAAGAATATCAGTCAGCATCTCATATAACTTCTTTTCAATAATTGTGAAGAGGAGAGGACAATATTTCTAGTTAATATTATTAAATTATAATGTTAAAAAAAAATTAATATGCATAAATTAATTATTAATATACGGGTAACCCACAAAAGTGGATTGCAATTCCAGTGAGGAAGGAAAAATTGCAAAAATGACCCCATGCAAAAAAAATGGTTTTTGAGGGTTCGAACGAACTTTTGGTTCGAGCGAACCCAAAATGGGTTCAATAGAACCCCCTTTCGAGTGAACCCATTTAATGATGAGGCCCACCTTTTTCAAAAAATAGCCAAAAGTGAAGGCTTGTGGAAAAGAGGTTTGCTCGAACCGCCCTTTTCCCCCTTCTCCCCCTCAGATGCCAAAAAAGTCCAGAATTTTGCGCTTAGCTCGGGTTGAGGATGAAAATGCAGTAGAATTCACAAACCCAACTAGATGATGGTAGTCCCATTTCTAAAAAATTTAATTTTGGCCCAGTGTTTTCTATGGGTCTCAAGTCAAAAAAAGGGCTTGGGGAATCGAACGTTAGCTTTTGACTTGCTTTGACTTGCAACTTGAAGTGTTACTAGAATAGAGTGGCTTTGGACATATGTCTAAAGACATTTATTGCAGAATTTTTTGATGAAATTAAAACCCATTAAAGATGAGAATGTGTAGACCAAGTATATAGGTTTTTATACAATTGGATTATTTTTTCTATTTTTCAAATATTTTTTTATGAATCCTGTCCATAGACTTGAAATACCAAAGTTTTTTTATTATTTTAATTTTTTTTTATTAAAATATTCACAAATTATATGTGCACATTCTTCAAAAAAATCTTTTCAATTTGAAAAAGTTAAAAAAATGATAAATTTAGGTTATCTTATGTGTGATGTACATGGGAAATTTTGAAAACAACAATTATGACCAATGAAAAATTATCAAAAAAAAAATTCCATTTTTTTTTTAAATATCATTCACATTCTTTAGTGTGTTATAGATCTTTTCCCAAAAGGATTAAAAAATGCACAATTATTTAGGTCAAAATATGGATGGCGTACAAGTGCATGGTATGGTAAAAAAAGTGACTTTTAAATAGTTGTTTTTAGACATGCCTATTGAAAATCAGTTTGTATCATCTAGGTATTAAAATAAATTACATATTTGAAAAATAGACTCCATGTACTATATTTCATATTATTAACTTTTTTTAAGATTCAATCTTTAAGTGCTTCAAATTTTTGGGTCAAATGAGACAAACACTGAAAATTAGGGAAAACACTTCCACTTTTTGGCCAAAAAGTGGACTCAACTTCTTGCACACACCCATAATTGAATCTAGACTATAGAATTCTTTTTAGTTATGTTTATTATTAGTGGTAGTTTATCCATACATGTTTGTTTCCTTAACAATAACAAAGGATTTCAATAATAGTATTTTTTTGTAAAACCTCCATTATAGTTGCATAAATTTTATATAACAATGTAAATACTCCTCCTTCACCTCTAAGTCCATGATTTAGACTACCTGTAATAATACTAATAGCTAAGTGGTGCCACTAATTTGATATTAGATTATGTTATAGCTCTCTAAAGGAATTTATTTAATTTTGATTTGGGTTGGAAGGTGTTCTAGTAGTAATGATTGTGAGTACATGTCATTTTAGAAAACAATATTGGAAAAATGAGAAAGAGGGATTCAAGGAAGCATGACACTTCTAAGGAGAAGAATGGTAGATATTAATACCATAGTGGAAATTATAGGTAGGATATGTGAGATAGTGGAGGCCATAAGATGAGTTCAAGTGAGTATAGATGCATTGGAAAAGGATATAGGAAGGTAAGGGTTCATGAAAAATTTGATGGTGAAAGTAAACAAGAGGAAGGAGAAAATATGGTAAGATAGGATGATAAAGATGTATATCATGAACTAGCTACATTCTAGAGGAAGTTTATAAGAGAATATTGTAATCTTATGAAATGAATGAGGATGGAGTTTCCAATCTTATAGAAAAATTTAGAACCCAATTGGTCAAATTTTTTTGAAGAATATTTCAATCATGGCAACATAGAAGACCCTAGAAAAGTGAAGGTTTCCCATACAAGTTTGAGAGTACATACAACATTTTGGTTGAAGGATGTATGGGGTAAGAGAACAAGAAATTACATGGATAAAATCATTATATGGGATCAAATGGTGAGAAAGATAAAGTATTTCATCTTGACCTTTGAGGTTTAAAAATAAATATCATGTAAGAGATAATGCTATATTTCTCAAACTTTGCAAAAGTATTTCAAGTGCATTGCACATGATGTAAATCAGACTACCATAGGAGAAGTATCAATCAAAAGAGTAGACCTATTTTTTTTTAGCAATAGTGGTAAATTATTCTAATAAGATACATTTTGTTTATGACAAAGAGTTTCATGCTATAGTGTAGGCACTAAATAAGTTACAATATTGTTGGCTTCTCTACATGAATTACAATTATTTGAAATTTATCAAGAATGAAACTTAACTCAATCAATGAAAAATAAAATGGGTAAACTATCTACAAGGTTGTACCTTTTTCATCAAGAATGAAACTCATAATATAGAAAATGTAGTAGACTCCTTGTGTTAGAGAGATACATTGTTGATGGATATGAGTGATGAAGTAGCTTAAATCCATATAATTGTAAGAATATTATAATTGATCACTTACCTCACATTAGTAGTATTGGTTTCTTTTGAAAATAGTGATTAATATTTGATTGATTTACCTTTTTCTATCTAAATGTGTCTTTATAATTTATTAAAATTATCCATATTTAAACTCAACATAGAGAATTATAACATATTGTACTATAATAATACTATAGACACTAAAATTAATCACTTAATCATCGACTCTAATTATTATCATATAATTCCCTAATCATTAATCATATTAGTTTACTATAGTCTTGAATTTTTTCAAGAATTTAGAATGATGTTAGAAAAAAAACTAACTCACAATATTAACATTCTAAGATCGAACCAAGGGGAGTGATACACCTCAATCTTTTTAAAGTATTGCAATGAAAATGGAATTATCAAGAAATAAACTATTCATCATAGTCCAAAACAAAATGATGTGGTTGAAAGTAAAATAGAACATTAATTGAGTGTGTGATGAGTATGTTCAAAGGAAAGAATCACCCTATTAATTTGTGGTTTGAAGCTATAGATGCCTAAAATTGACCACATCTGGTCAATTTATCCTTATTTCATCCAATCCCTAGTAATTTATATTCATTAAATAACATTCTTTTATTTTACTAATATTCTCTATTTTCCCAAGTCCTAGCCTAAGGTAAATAATTCAATTCAATTATTTCTCTACATTTATCCTTTCTTACACCTTTTATCCCATAAATTAATTGAATGAATCCTATTTATTTATTCAATCCCTCTCATGTGTCACATCCTCCAACTGCCCCACTTGCATCAATCCTAATCTTAATCCTCACCTAATCTCCCTTTAAGTGGTTGCATACACTTAATCCTTGATCAAGTGAGTCAACCCTCTACATCACATCAAGCACATGGCCTTGGTACAATGTCACATGGGCCTTGTCCCATCATAGAACCCTTATCCATCTGAACTCATCTCATTGTGTCACTCGGCACAATGTCATGAGTTGAGATATCTCCTCTCCTCTCAATCCCTCATTATTTTTCATGCCAATCATATATATCCAACCCTTAACCATTTATCAAAAATATATTTCATTTATCATTGGAGCATCATTATGCTACCAAAATTTCTAGTGAGCATAAATCTAATCAAAGATCTTGGGGAAATGCATTCAACAAGAGGCTTACTATGTTGGTTTGAGCTTTATTGGTCTTATCTTGAGTGTTTTTTTGTGTTATTTGAGTTTTTATTTTAATTTCCCTTCGCTTTAAACACAAAAATTCAGTACACATAAAAGAAGCTAGTATAGTTGTTTATTTTTGGAATAGAAGCCCAACCAAATATATAGAAATTAAAACTCATTACAAGGATTTCATTGGTAATAAACCATTGTTAAGGAATTTAATCATATATATTCATT
>VDFB02007876.1:24721-83947 GCA_007258455.2 Sequoia sempervirens | reverse complement strand
GCAACACTAAAGAAGATCATTCACTACATAGTGATGAATCCATAGTCACTGCTAAAGCTCTCACTGAAACGTGACAACCAAGCCCTCTAAGCATCATGACCTAACATCATCACTGTCAAAAGCTTACACATAGCAGTGTATCCAAGCTATCCATGACATCATGATACAACATGCTACAAGACCCCAACATTGATTATCGAGGTACTCCCACATCATCTAACCTCTCATCTCAAAGCAACAACACCAATGCACAAGTGACCAGAGACAAGGCTAGCTAGCAAGTCTGCATCAATCACTGAATCAATCTCATGGATATAGATAGTCCACTTCTGAATTATCCCACTGCAACTAAATAGTTGATCATTCCATACACCTACATAACTCGTAGACCCAAAACACTGAAACATGCAAACCCATCATTGAACTGGAAATTACAAAAACTGAGATATCAAGGAGAATTTACTATGTAGACAATCATGACTCAAACACCAGATCAAGCTCAGATCTGATTGGATAATCACATCCATAATGAGCACCATAGTCAAGGAATCCACCAAGCCTCACCACAATAATGCTGAAATACAAATCATGTACCAACACTCCCATGCAGAGAAGACATCACATCTCCTCACACCATGCCAAACTAGAGCTATCTCATCTAGTCACACCCCAAAAGCTAGGGTCTAGAAAATAGCTTAACAACAACTGCATATAACCACAAGTTTTTCTTAACTATGTAAAACCTGCAAAACCATAGAGCCATGCAAGTACAAACTATCCTTAAAAGAAAACAATAGTTCAAGAACTCTAGGCCCATTTCAAGCCAACTCCAAAACCACTAGCATGCACATGCATATGAGAATCGAAGCTATTCAAAAAAATTCAGACCACCCATAGATCAACTTCATAGCTTACATGTAATCAAAATAATAGAGAGTAACACCTTCAATACTAGGTTGAAGCACCCAACATAAGCACAGTAATTCATAGTTGAATAAGAACACAAGCATCTCCATACCATCAGGAATCCTCTCACACAGACACCTAGTATGGACCAGACTCTGCTACAACACAACCATAAGCATAAACTCACACCCCTTGCATTAGGATCATTTGTTGTCAAACTAGAGCCTCAAATCACACCATTACAATATGGTCAACTCCAATTTCTCCATCTTCAATGTCTTTCATGCTGCATGTTGTCTCAAAAGAGAAAGGAATTTTACTTACCAAATGATCAAACATTAGCCAACTCCTTCAGATCTCCTCAAGCTTTCCAAGCTAAGAAATCTTCAGAGAAGAAATCCACATAACTATGAAACACCAATAATTCTTTCATGCAAGCACATGCAAGCCACATGCGAGTCCATGCAAGTGAAGCTCACAAACCTGCACATGCAAGCACAAGAAAATCCTAGAAGAAGGCTATGATACCACTTGTTGGGAAAATAAATGGTCATCTCAGAAGGAACATTTAAGAATAGTAGTACCTTCCGTAATTTTATTTTCATCAGATTGCCTCAAAGACACAGACCACTATGCCACATAGCAGAAATAGACATAGTTCATTTCCCTCATTGATCCTTCTGAGAAAATCACATGGAAATTAACCAAATCCAACATAATGCCAAATTTCAAATTTGCATAATCAACCAACATGAAAGACAAACATAAATGGATACACAGATTTACGTGGGGAAAACTCTTACGTGTTAAAAAACCCCACACTCCAAAAGATCTAGCCATTATATTATTCAACAACGTAAAGGGTTAAAATACAATTCAGCAAGAACAATTCATTTCCCTCATTGATCCTTTTGAGAAAAGAACATGCATAATTAACTAGATCCAACATAATGCACAGATTCAAATTTACATAATCAACCAACATGAAAGACAAACTTAAATGGACACACAAATTTATGTGGGGAAAACCCTTATAGGTTAAAAAACCCCACACTCCAAAAGATCTATCCATTGTATTATTCAGCAACACAAAGGGTTACAATACAATTCATGTTTACACCCTTTACAGGAGTTTACACATCTTGTCCATCTGAAGAATACAGACAACACCTGTTTAGAATCCTCACACTGTTACAACATATTCACATAGAAAATAGTGTAGACTCACCTTCTCAACCTCTCAATCCTCTCCTAGGTAGCCTCTCAGCCAACCCAACCCTTCAGCTTCTCAAGTTCACATTCTTCACTTGGCTACCCAATCTCTTATCCAGTCTGGCAACATGGTCTACACCCTGGTTCACAGTCGTTTTGCACAACTCATCCTTCATCTAACATCTTAGCCCCTCAACACTTCACCATCTGAAAACCTTGGTCTGTTTGTGACTAGCCTCGTAGCCTCACTGTCTGCATCTGGCCTCTCAGCCTGCATCCAACACCTCAGCCTCTCAACTCATTTGGCACTGATCACCACGCACCATCTCAACCTTTCAATTTTTTGCACATCCTTGTCACCGTTCACTGTCTCCAGACTCTCTGCTTTGAGCTTTGAGAGAGATCTCCTCAACCTTTTCCATTGCCAACCTTTTAGCCTACAACTCGACTTGACCAGGTAACCACTATTCGGCTCCCTACAAGAGATTCTAGAAAGACACGAAGAAGAATTTTCTTCTCCATCGCATTTGACTCTTCAACTACTACACACCTTTAGGATTTCATCTCAAGTCACATGCCATCAAAACCTAGCCTTTAGATAGGAAATCAAACAAATCTTTAGCATTGAACTTAGGGTTCTCCAAGAGTCACCAAGTCAACCATTGAGCACATGGGGCCACATGCCATCTGTCCTCCACATCATTGCCACCTGTCATCCTTCATCATGATCCACCAACCTATCGGATCCCAAGTGGTCCCCACCATCCATGCAACATTCATGTCACTACCATATGGATGATGGCACCATCCACGTAGACTGATCCCACCATCCATCAGTCATGCTGCCCATTCAAGAGAAACCCAAAATTTACAACCTCTAGTCAGAGGTTAGGATTTTCCAAAACTTTGTGACGTGTCGGTGAAGGAATCACTTTGTCATTGAAAACTCGAACTTCCAAACCTCATGATAGAGGTTACAAAGTTCCCAGAAGCTGTGACATCTGGATAGAAGGATCACCTGTCACCCAAAACTCAAACTTCTGAACCTCATGCCAGAGGTTACAAAGTTCCTGAATCCTGCGACACACAAACAAAGGGATTGATCCATCGCTAAAAACTCATACTTCCAAACCTCTATTGGAGGTTATGAATTCCTTGAAACCTATGACATCAAGGAGATTTCCATGTCAAGAGGTTACAAAACTTATGAACCCCATGACAAGGGTTCCAAAGATAGGAAAATCGGCGATCCCGCAACCAACTTGATGTCACCCAGTTATAAACTTTTAGAACCTTGCAACATAACTTAGGCTGATGAAGGAGGAAAAAAAAACTACTCTAGGAAGCGGGAAAGCCATTAGTTTCAGTCACAAATCTCAAAAATTCTAGAGAATTTTTCTCTTTTTGGTTTTGATTCTTCTCGTTGTTCCCCTGCTGCTTTTCTAGCCAGTTATGACCTTCTAGTTATTGTCAATTGGAAGGTAATTTATATTCCTGATCCTAATTCTAGTTTAAATTCTATATTGAGCACTAAGTGGCAACCACCTCCTCCAGGGTGGGTTAAATTAAATTTTGATGGGGTAGAAAAGGGTAACCCTATGCCTCCAGGTTGTGGGGGGGTGTTGAGGAATGATAATGGTAGACTCCTAGGCGCAGTGGCAGTCCCCATGGGAAACTGGATAAATCATTGTGATGAGGCGGAGGCTACATTTATAAGCGTTAAATATGCAGTGGAAAAAGGATACTCCAAAATATGGGTTGAAGGTGATTCCTTAAACATCATCAATTACCTGTCTACCATTCATCAGCCAAGCTAGAACGTCGATCAACTTATCAAAGATACAATAATCATGTTACAATCTTGTGAAGAGATCTATGTCTCACATTTACCAAGAAGGAAACTCGGCAGAGTTTTTTGCCAACGAGGATATTAGTTTAAATGAGTTTTGTGCATGGGAAGAGGGCTTCATCCTTCTCCAGAAAACTAGATTTAATTGAGAAATGATTGTGTGGGATGAGTTGATGCAGTGGTGGCTTTTAATTTCTAGTACCTTCCCTCGTCTCGCACGCTTTGTGGGTTTCATTTGGACTTCTGACATTCATTTGAGTATTTTTTTGTAAGGTTTTTCTTCTTTTGATTGTGGAAGAGATGGGTGGAAAAAAGTAGAATTGAAACGCACTCTTGTGTGGTTCTAAGGAAAAAAAAAGAATATTTGGAATATCCTATGTCATGGGAATTTCACACCTTTTTTAGAAAGGTTGCATAGGCATGATCCTAATGCTTTGGCGGAATTTGTGTCATGTTGGCATAATTGCAAGTTTAAGATTAAGGGTTTGGAAGTGGAGGTGAATGAGGAGCTAGTTGCTATTGTAACTAGGTTATCGATGGTTGACCATAAGTTTTATAAGCATAAGAGGAGTAATGAGGAAGCGATGGCCCAATTCTTCAAAGATGATGAGAAAAATAAATTCGTTAAAATGGAAAGTTGGGGTTATGAGCGTACATCCCTTAGGAAGATTTGGGTGAATGTTGCTAAGGTGTTAATGCACTATGTGGGTATTTAGAGGATCATCATGGAAAAAATAGGCCCTTAAGTGGCGAAAAATTAAAAAAAAGTAGAGTTACGCAACTTGACATAAAAATTTGAATAAGTTATCTATATTATTTCAAAAATATGTAAGAATAAAATCTATATCAAATTGAATGTAGTTTCTAAACTACTAGGTTTTTAAAAAAAAATAAAAATATCTATTTGTTGAAAATTTGAAATTTCAATGCAGTAGTACTTAAATTTCAAGGAAAAAATAAGAAGTAGCTATTTGTCTAACCACCCTAACCACAATAGTCTAATGGTCATATTTTTTTATAAGATTTCAGATATAAGTAGAGGTTCCATATTCGAAGCGTGTGATGCATATTCTTTCGTAATTTTTTTCCAAGTAAATAATTAATTATGGATTCTTAATTACAACTTTTAAAAAATATAAAAAATTTGCATGTCTGACCACCTTAACTTGGTCAAAACTTCATGAAATTCAATTTTTTTTTTTAATCTTATAGTATGCGAAGCATAGAATGTGATGCATGTTTCAGATTCAAAAAATGTGATCTCGTTTGAAAGCTATAGATATTTTTCAATCATCCTATCAATTAGGACTTTAGTTGTAATTCTAATAGAAAATGAATAATAATTATTTATTAAATTCAAAGTAAAGCATAATATATATTGGTGGAAAGATGAGAATCTCCTTTAAAAACCCTTTTCATTTCATCAATTTTGGGTAAAAAAAAAGTTGTCAGCCACATACCCTACACATACCCATCATATCGCCACTTTTTGGCCCATCATGATCATGGACATACCCATGTGACCTTGAAAGGTAGGTTTACTTATATCCTTGGTCACCACATCACACTTCTAAACCATTTTAGCCATGGTCTGTTCATCTCTTTTTCATTTTTCCTATCATCGTCTATGAAGGTTTCTGTTTACACTCATTTAAAGAATAGGAGGGGCCTCGTCCTCAATGAAGGTCTTATTATTTTAATAATGGAGAATTTTAAGGCTCTTCTTCCTACCCCTACTATTAAGGACAAGGAGAACATTGTGAGTGATGTTTTTGGGTCTTTTGGCTCAAATACTAGCAATGCAGATGAAGAGGAATGGGTTGAAGATGAAGAATATGTTTCCCCATCCCCTTTGACTACTTCATTGAAAAAAATGAAGAAGGGGTAGTGTTAAAAGCAACTGGACAACCAAGTTCCTTGTTATTTTAGACAACGAGGACATGAAGGTGGGCTTGGATGAGGCCCCTCCTAGGAATGTGGATTTGATTGTTGGCCAAGGAGAAGCTGATGTTGGAGGTAATGAGGAGGGTTTGTAGGATAATGCTATGGGTAAGGAGGACAAGGATAAGCTGAGGAGGTTGTCCATTCACATTGAAAAGATGAAAGACCAGGGTTCGAAAGGTCTAGCAAAGGGCCCCAAAATGTTAGGTGAGGGGAAGCCTTTTGGTGAAAAAGCAGTGGAAATTGATGACTCCTTGACTGAGGACATGTCCAATGAGGATAAGGGAGAAGACAATAAGGGACAAGATGAGGAAAATACTAAGAAGAAGAGTGCTAAGTTAGAACCTCTAAAGGTAAATCCCCTTTATGAGGACTTTTCTTATCTAGATCATGATTCTACCTCAATGTTTCAATTGCTAGATATGGCTAGGGCTAGGGCCACTAGTACTTTTAAGTTATCTAAATGGACTCTCCAAGAGTTTTAAAAGGTTAAAATTAAATTAAAGGGTTTGAAGGAGAACTTGAAGAAAGTTCTGAAGGGCTCAGTGTCGGATATTCTGATCAATAGAATTATGGACCTTGAGGGTTCTTTCAATGATTTCAAATATCTGTGTGAAGAATGATTGGCTGGTTTAGAGACCAAGGTATTGGGAATGAATGTAGACATAAAGAATATTTTTCATGCGTGTCACATATTAGTGAAGAATAGCGCAGATTCTCTACACGTCCTATTCAGAAAGATAAGTGAGCTCAGAGAGGACCAAGTATATTTTTCTGAGTTGTTGGAGAAAGAGCAGTCGGCCAAAGGAAAAGGTAAAAAAGGTGCAAAAGATGATGGAAATTATCCCTGCTGTTAGAAGTTCTGTTGAGTGGAAAAATTCCTTTGAGGCTAAGAAGGAGTTGTTGGACATGATTGAAATGCACAGAGGCCAAGAGCTTGAGGTGGCCAACACCTTGAGCAGTATGAATTAGTGTTTAAATTTCCTTGTGTTTGTTGTATGTTTCCTATTGGGTCTCAGTTTAATTCATGTTGTTTCGTTGTTTTGTTACTGATGGGTGTTGTTGTTAGCTTACTATTTTATCTTTCGTTCAACACCCTTTTTTGTCTTGTTTTTTGGATCTTGGTTTGCTACTGGTAACTTAATGGAGTATTCTTTTAGTGGCATTTTGTATCTCAAGTTGTAAATGGTTTCAAGTCCCTTCAAAACCTGCTTTTCCCATATAATCAAAATAAAAATTATCTAAAGGATGCAAGATCAACTCGGGTATGTGCAGGATCATGATGGGCCAAAAAGTGGCAATATCATGGGTATGTGGCTGACGACTATTTTTTGACCCAAAATTGATGAAACGAAAAGGGTTTTTAAAGGAGATTCTCAGCTTTCCACTGATATAAATTATGCTTTACTTTGAATTTAATAAGTAATTATTATTCATTTCCTTTCTATTCAAATTAATAATAAGTCCCACATTGATAATGCACATTGAAAAACATCTATAGCTTTCAAACTATCACATTTTTGAATCAAAATATGTGTCAAGACTCTTCCACTTATCATAATTTTAAAAAAATAATATTTGAATTTCATGAAGTTTTGACCAAGTTAGTGGTCGTGACATGCTATTTCAAAAAGTTGTAATAAAATTCATAATTAATTATTTACTTGGAAAAAAATTATTACAAAAAGTAAATATGCATCACATCGCATAGGTAGCATTAGAAAGTCCCTCAAAATTTATATTTAAAATAAAATATTGCCATCGCCTTTATTGTGGTTAAGGTGGTTAGATAGACACTTCTTATTTTTTCCCTGAAATTTAACTACCATTGCATTGAAATTTCAAATTTTCACCAAATAGATTTTTATTTTTTTTAAAACCTAGTAGTTTAGAAACTATATTAAATATTCTATAGATTCTATTCTTTCATATTTTTGAAATAATATAGACAACTTATTCAATATTTTACGTCAAGTTTCCTAACTTTGATTTTTCTGAATTTTTTGCCACTTAAGGGCCTGTTTTTTCCATGATGATCCTACACATACCCACTCCATAAGCTAATCCCTCCAAGAATCGATTGTTTATTGAGAAATATATTGAACCTATCATTAAAATAAATCCCTTACCTCACCATCCATTAGTTAAGGAAAATATGTATTCATGTATAGTCCAAGAATGTCAAGGTACAAACAATATTAGTAGTTATCTTAAATTAGTTAATTCATGTATTATTCGTATAGAAATCCATTCAAACTATTTCAACAATGCATACATATTCACAATATCAATCAAATTATTAAAAAACATAGAAATTCACTTAAAAAATTGTAATAATTTAGAATAGACATTTCAAGCACTCAAAATACACATAGAATACAAGAACATCATATAAGATGAGATCAAAAGAAAAAAACACTCAACAACCCCTTAAATAATAGCACAAAAAACACTTGACCTTAAAGTTGGCTTTAGTAATTTAGTCTTCTAGAATTTGAAACCCCTAACATCACATGAATGATTTTAAAATGCTAATTATGAGACAAGTTCCTAACTAGGGAAGAAACTTTAACATATCATAACCAATAACAAAACATGAAGCAATGTTTCCAACAAACTTGAACTATTCATCACCATATGTTTGAACATAATTGATAAAAATAATTCCTACCCATTCAAAGTTTTGGACCGGTTCGATATGCAACATTTTTTTCAAGAAATTTAGTACTCCCACCTCGGCCCACTCTCTTTTCCTTGCAATTCCACACCTTTAATGTATAGAATGAAAGGGTAATAATTTACCACCTCACTCGAGGTAGAAAGAAGCTCTATGACTCGAGGCTTGGGGATGCCAAGACCCAAAGTGGCAACTTCCAACACCTCCTCCATCCCACCTACTATTTCAGGGATGAAAATTGTCTGGGCCATTTTCGCCACCTTCCCCTTTGGAACCTATAGGTCAAGAAGAGATACCACAAAATATGAGGAGATATCAAAATCCACTTTATGTCTCTCATTTGACAACATAAAATCCTAACCTAGGATGATTTTCACTATGCCAATCAACATGAAATCTAATTCTAACATAATTAGTTTTAAACGAAGCTTTGAGATCATTCCAAGGAAATTCATTTATCTGCAGGTACTCACCAACCTGATGGGAGTGTCCATACCTCAACATAATACACTCTTAGCAATCATGTGCATAATGAATTAAACTTCTATGACCTCAGAATTCCCTATGAGATAGTATTAACCTTGCTTAAAGAAAAACCTAACTAGTGCACTAAAATTCATTTATTCACAACTATCCATGTGATTGTTTGATGTATGATGAAATATTTTGGATCTCTCACGTGCACAACTCCAACTTGTTAATTATGCCTATAATAAATGATAAACAAACTAATAGTATTATTAAATATAATTACCTTTGCTTGGTTTATCGATAGTACCTATGATATAGGAAATATAATCATTAGATCCCATAAAAAAAAGTGATTTAAATGCAAGCATGGTGCAAAAAATGATTACCAATTCCTTTGGATGAAAATATGAAGCGGCCTTAAAATTAGCATTCACTAAAATTTAGAGAGCTTCCATAACACTTGGAAAAAGACCCCAAGATGTGGTTCCTAGTTAGCAATGAAAAAATTCATACACTATACACCCAAAACTATAGAAAAAAATGGACCAATGGTGCAGTACCTATGACCTTCCTTCTCAAAGTGTTCCTAAACTTACATTCTGAAGACATGTCGCACTATCAAAGGTATATCTTGTAGCCTACCAAAACTAGCACAAACCAATGGCACAATATCTATCAATTACATTTGTGGGTATGTGCAGGATCATGATGGGCCAAAAGTGGCAATAAGGATGGGTGTGTGGTCGAAGGACTTTTTAATCCAAAATTTACATTAAAATGAAAGTATGGCTTTTAAAGGAGATTCCCAGCCTTTCCACCCAATATAAATCATGCTCTTTTACTTTGAAACTTAGCTGCATCATTATTCATTTTCTATTCACAAATTACTTACCAAAGTCCTAATTGATAGACTAATTGAAAAACATCTTATATAGCTTTCAAACAATATCATATTTTGAATCAAAAACAAGGCCGTGACTCTATGCCTACATACTATAGGATTAAAAAATTAAATTTCAAGTGAAGTTTTGACTACAAGTGTCGACATAAGGATTTTATTTTTTAAAGTTATAATAAAAATCATAATTAATTATTTCATCGAAAAAATTACAAAAAAAATATGCATCAAGCATTAGGACACATGAGTCCCCACTTATATATCTTAAAAATACGGCAAAAAAAATATTAATAGTTTATTCTCGGGTAAGGGTGGTCGCATTGCACACCTACTTCTTTTTTCCCTCAAATTTAAGTACTCATTGCATTGTGGAAATTCCAAATTTTCACCAAATAGATTTTTATTTTTAAACAAACTAGTAGTTTAGAAACTACATTCAATTTGCTACAAATTCTATTTTTACATATTTTTTAAATAATATAAATAACTTATTCAAATTTTTATGTCAAGTTTCCTAACTCTAATTTTTCTGATTTTTTTTCCACTTAAGGGCCTGTTTTTTCCATGATGATCCTGCACATACCCTTGCAAAGCATTCCTAAGATTTTCCACATAAGACACATGGCACTGGAAGACATTAGGCTGAAGATATTTCCTTTTGAAAAGAATAGTGTGGTAAACAAGATAATATCATGTAATCTTAAAACATTAAACCCAACCATTCCAGGAACCGAACTAGACAACTACTATAAAGAACTATCTGAAATCTATCAAGCAAGTATTAAAATGGTCAATGATGCCCTGGGAGCTTGAGGAGTAGTGAAAATACCTCTGAACTACCTATCTATATCTGAAATGAATCAATGGTTCTCTTCTCTTGACATTCAACCTCTAAAGTAATCATGAACTTGTGCATGAATGATGTGTTGTTCTCAAACATTAGGCTCAAGATATAGAATTTTGGATCTTCGATAGGGAGTGCAGTGCAGTGGTTGTGGTATTATCACACAAGCTTAAGATGAAAACATAATTTTCCAAGAAACAAACAACGAAAATTTTGTGTGGCCCTACCAAACTTCAAACACTAGATATAAAGGACTCTAAATTTTTTTAGATTGAGTTCCATAGTCAATAACATAAGGAAGATTCCATGCCCATGGTCCTATCTAATCACACAACAGGAGCTGTTGATTATATGATTCAAGGAGGTTATGATTTGCGTCTCCTTGACATGAGGATATGGTGTAGGTTTGTAACCTTATTTTAATGCCTCATCAGTTTGGCACCTCCACACTTAGTGCAATTCACTAGTTATTTTAAGTTTATAGGATTCACAAGAGCTTCTCTAATTCTCTTTTATGTTGGTGCATAGGGACAATTGTTGGGGAATTACATGATTATGGAAAACTCCAAACTTGGTTGAATTAAGCTCCATGGATGAGAGCTAAAGGGAAAAATCACACCCATGGCACTATGGAATATGCCACCAAGGTGTGAGGAAATGGGACAAAGGACTTTTCCTCATGCCAATGCCACTCCATTGTGACTACTGGCACCCAAGAATAACATAGGAACTATATGATAGCTTCACACTTGTGCTAACACTTGAGCACAATGAGAGTAGTGTTTCTATGCAAGGCCCTAGTGTTGAGAGTGGTATTCATTAATCAGATTGATATATCATCAAAATTACAAGAAGTGCCTAGTGGTAATGAAAATCAATACAACCCACACTATTTGATATATCATTTGAAATAAAACCATTCCAAATTATATTGCATGAATAAAGTAATAATACATAATCCCAAGTAATGAATTCATCTTTCATATACATTGTCCAAATAGATTCAAGATCATGATTACAAATCATAGCTTACAAGAGCATACATAGCTTTCAAGAGCTTAATGGTACAAGGGTACATTTGTCAAGTTGTCCACACTTGGAAGAAATATTCATCTTCTTACTCCCACACGTCTCGGCTGCCAACTACATGAGGGAGAGCATTACTCAAGTGCTTTTTTTCCAACCACAGACTTAATGTAGTTCCCTACACATATTCCTAATCGTTAAGATGACCCTAACCTTCAACAAAGAGTTTGGTATGGAAACCCTCTAATATACATAACATGTACTTGAGCATGGTGTAGTTCTACCATACATTGGATACTCATGTAACATGCATGAAACTCCCTACTAGCTATGCAATTCCTATCTCACAATGAATTGAAAAAGTGTATCCAGTGACAACTACACTTACTTTGTGAAAATATATATCATATGTGTAGTGTATAAAATTGTGCACTCTTGAAAAAGGAGGAAATTTCACACTTAATTTGGACCTATTTTGGTTCCCTTGCATTAATTACCCTTTAAAAGCACCATTTATAGGCCCCTAAGACCCATTATTCTGGATCTTGAGGCTCATCTCACTCAAAAAACATATAAAATCATTCAAATCCTTGTAAATCTTGAAAACCTGCCTCAAAAAGCTAAGGTGGGACTCATTCACCACCTTGGGAAAATGAGTTCCCTTAGGAGGGACCCATTCACCAAGTGTGGCGAATGAATCCCATTTGGGATCTTTTTCAAATTTGAGTGGGAATTCATCAATTTAATTCAATTTTTTGGTGAATGTCGGCCTTTGGGGTCTAAATAATGATAAATTAGGTGTGAATTCCTATAAAAGTAAGCTTCTAAGTCATTTTTCACAATCCAAGCATATATCTAAGCACTTTTAGCAAGTATTTTCAAGTATCAAGCATCAAGAATATTCAAGCAAGCTTTCACAAGAGCATTCCAATTCCAAAAGTAAGCAAAGTTGAAGCATTGGAGCAACATTAAATCATTTTGCAGGTATTCAAGCTCACTTTCAATAAAGATCTAGCATTGTTAAGGGTGGATTATCGATACCTATGGTGAATCATGATGGATTCTAGATTGGGGAGGCTTAACTAGCCATCAATTCAATCCTAAAGACTTATTTCCTAAGTGATTCCATCTTCCATTATCACTCTACATTCAACCTAAGGAAGGTACAAGAATCATTAGAGATCACTTGGGGTGATTAGAGTTCATCACAAGTGAGTTATTTATCCTTGCATTTCTATTATTGCATCATGTTCTTACACACTTGAGTAGGATTACGTCATCTTTCAGATTTCTTAGTCTTAGACACACTTAAGGCTAGGGTTTTCATGCACTTTTTATTATTCCAATCAAGGTTTAATTACCAAACTAAGGGTTTGACCGAGGTAAACCCCTGATTAGCAAATCAAGTGGAATTTTGTTTTGTATGTTCTTTTCATACATTCAGATCTAGAACTCAAGTTGGAAGGAAGGGGTAGGTGTTGAAGTGCATATCAGAGCTTTTAATTTCTAAAAAAGGAAAAATGGGACTGATTTGCAAAGAGTGGTGAATGAGCCCCACTATAGCAATTTTTCAGATCTGTTTGCAAATTCTGATACCATTTTCTCTGAAACAGACTCCTATGCAAAAACCATAATTTGGGATTGATTTTCCTAGGTTGGAAAATCAATCCCAATTGGTCAAAAAGTCAACATTTCTAGAATTTCAGAGCTGCTTACAGTCTCTTCAAGGTTTCCAAGTGCACACTACTTACATTTTTGCATTCTGTTTACTTGCATTTCTAGGGAATTTTCTAATTCATTTTGCATATCGAACTAAGTTTTTCAATTCATTATCTTTTCCAAGTTTATACTTGGTGGTGAACCCCTCATTATATATCATTCAATCCTTAGAATAGTCCCTTTGCTATATTTCAATCTCCTTTGCATTGAAATATCAAGGGTTTGTTCTTGAGTGAAGAGTAAGAAAGTTGTCTCTCTCCTTTTAGGTCCAAAGCCCTAAAAGAGAAAGAGAGCACCATTTTATTCTTTTCATTTTGGTGAACCTGCATATTGATCATTATAATTCTAATTTGGAGTGTATTTACATCCTAGATTTAACATTGTATTAGAATTTTGCATTTGTTAATTTGCATTCTAGGGTTTCAATTCTTGCATTAGTGAAAAGCTCATTTAGCTTACATTTTTGTACTTAATTTCATTAAAAAGTATTGAAAAAATATATTTGGATCCTAGATCTAGGTCATACATCATATAAAAAATAAAAATCAACCCAAAAAATCTAAAAATTATGAAAAAAATCCCTACAGGGACTCATTCGCCACCTTGGGTGAATCAGTCCTAATGCAAATTTTGAACTACTATTTACAGAGTTAAATTTCCCATTTTTAAGCTTTTGTTTGTCTCTGTTACTTTTCTATTTTAGTTTAGTTGCTTCATGTTACATTGAAGTCATTAGAAATAACATTATTTACATTCATGGCAATTATGGATAGCATTAGATTTTTGCAATTTTCATTTTCAACAGTAGTTCCTAGTTCACTTAGATTAGATTCATTCGAAAACGAAAACTAAAAACTAAAAACATCAAAATAAACAATTCAAAAAATTCTTAAATTGTGAAAAATCATATCATTCAATCCCTTTAGTAGTGATGACTTAGACATGTTAGATGAAGCCCTTGAGGACTTCATCTCACTAGGATCATCCACTAAGGCTTGTTATGAAGAACCAAAAATAAGCAAAGTTAACTTAACCCTCAAACCTTTTGTAGTGATGACTTTGACATGTTAGATGAAACCCTTGAGGACTTCATCTCACAAAGCCCATCCAGTAAGGCTTGTTGTGAGAAACCAAAAATAAGAGAAGTTAATGTGATTCAACCTCAACTTATCCTTTAACCACCTTCACATAAAATACAACCTTAAAACAAGTCTAAGTTTATCCTTTATCCACCTAAGAATAATGTCTTGAAACAACTAAATCATAATAAGGTTTCTCATACATACAACACTAAAAATAATCCACAACCACAACAACCAACCTTGACACCCTTACCTTTGCCTAATCCCATTTTTCCTAGTGCTCCTCGTTTAACATCGCATAGTGGGAAGGAGTATAATCTCGTTGAACAACTTAAGAATACTCCTACAAAGATATCCCTATGGGACTTAATTCAAAATCAACCAAACTATCACATTATGCTTCAAACAACCTTACAACAAGTGGTGGTTCCTCCTAGCACAAGGGTATGTGCAGGATCATCATGGAAAAAATAGGCCCTTAAGTGGCAAAAAATTCAAAAAAAATCAGTGTTAGGCAACTTGATGTAAAAATTTGAATAAGTTATCTATATTATTTTAAAAATATGTAAGAATAGAATTTGTAGAAAATTGAATGTAGTTTGTAAACTACTAGGTTTATTTAAAAATAAATAAAATCTATTTGGTGAAAATTTGAAATTTAAATGTAGTAGTACTTAAATTTCAAGGAAAAAATAAGAAGTAGGTGTTTGGGTATGTGCAGAATCATCATGGAAAAAAATAGGCCCTTAAGTGGCAAAAAAATTAGAAAATCAGAGTTAGGCAACTTGACATAAAATTTGAATAAGTTATCTATATTCTTTTAAAAATATGTAAGAATAGAATTTGTAGCAAATTGAATGTAGTTTCTAAACTACTAGTTTTTTTTTTTTTTAAATCTATTTATGAAAATTTGAAATTTCAATGCAAGAGTCATTAAATTTTAGGAAAAATAAGAAGTAGGTGTCTTTCTGACCACCCTAACCACAATAAAATGATAAAAAAAAATTATAATATTTTATATATAAGTAGAGGACTAATGTCTCGATGTGATGCATATTTTTGTAATTTTTTCCAAGTAAATAATTAATTATGAATTTTTATTACAACTTTTAAAAATATAAAAGCTCAGATGTTCTGACCACCTTAACTTGGTCAAAAATTCATGTAATTCATTTTATTTTTAATCCTATAGTATGTGAAGCATAGATGTGACGCATGTTTTGGATTCAAAAAATGTGATACCTATTTGAAAGCTATAGATGTTTTTCAATCAGCCTATCAATCAAGACTTTAGTTGTAATTTGAATAGAAAATGAATAATAATTACTTATTAAATTCAAATTAAAGCATAATTTATATTTGTGGAAAGCTAAGAATATCCTTTAAAACCCTTTTTGTTTCATCAATTTTGGGTAAAAAAAAGTTGTCAGCCACATACCCATCATATTGCCACATTTTGGCCCATCATGATCCCCGCACATACCCATTTGTCTGACCACCCAAACCATAATAAAATGATAATATTTTTTTATAATATTTTAGATATAAGTAGACTTATGTCTAGATGTGATGCATATTTTTTTGTAATTTTTTTCCAAGTAAATAATTAATTATGAAATTTTTTACTACAACTTTAAAAAAATATAAAAACTTGTATGTCTAACCACCTTAACTTGGTCAAAATTCATGAAATTTATTTTTTCTTTTAATCCTATAGTATGTGAAGCATAGAATGCGATGCATTTTTGGATTCAAAAAATGTGATACTTGTTTGAAAGCTATAGATGTTTTTCAATCAGTCCTATGGGACTTTAGGTTGTAATTTGAATAGAAAATGAATAATAGTTACTTATTAAATTCAAAGTAAAATTATTTATATTGGTGGAAAGTTGAGAATCTCCTTTAAAAACCCTTTTCATTTCATCAATTTTGGGTAAAAAAAAGTCATCAGCCACATACCCTACAAATACCCATAATATTGCCACTTTTTGGCCCATCATGATCCTGCACATACCCACAAATGAAAATGATGTGGCAGCTCTCATACAAGGAATGAATATAGTTAATGTAGATATAACATTTCACCAATATGAGCTGCCCCCTTTGGAATTGAGACAAAAAAATGAGGCCTTTTATGATAATTGCTAATTTAATCAAATAGGAATAAAAAGGACCATGGTTGATAATGGCTCAACCCTTAATGTGTTCAGTGTGAAAATCTTAGACAGGCTATGAGTAGACAAATCAATGATGAAAATTGAATCTTTATCAATTCAAGGATTCGACAATGTAGGAAGGAAACAACTCGGTGTGATTATTGTACCTATTACAATCGGAAAGGTTACCTTACAAACTCCTATTCATGTTATGCCTCATGAACTTTTATACAATCTTTTTTTGGGAAGATCATGGATTCATGAGATGCATGTAGTTCCTTCGACTCTTCATTGTATTATGAAATATGTTTATGACAACAAGGTATACCAAATTGAAATGGACCCTGAGCCCGAAAGTTGCTTACAAGATGAAAAAGGAACAAGTCCTCTCAACACATTAATTCCAATGTTCATCCAACATAGAACTTTTAAAATAAGATAAACAGGAAATGGAAACAGTGTCAAAATTATTGGATGATGATTTGGATTCCTTGGAGTTCACACCCTCATTTATGGGAGAATACAAAATCAAAAAGAAAAAAAGATGCCAAACAAAAGCAACCAATGGTCATATCAACTCATAACTTGGAAGAGCACTCACAAAAATATAACTCATCTACTCTTGAAGAGGATACAAGGGTATGTGCAGGATCATGATGGGCCAAAAAGTGGCGATATGATGGGTATGTGTAAGGTATGTGGCTGATGACTTTTTTTTTAACCCAAAATTGATAAAATGAAAAGGGTTTTTAAAGGAGATTCTTATATTTCCACCAATATAAATTATTCTTTACTTTGAATTGAATAAATAATTATTATTCATTTTCTATTTGAAGTACGACTAAAGTCCTGATTGACA
Organism: Sequoia sempervirens; assembly: GCA_007258455.2. Lineage (NCBI taxonomy): Eukaryota > Viridiplantae > Streptophyta > Pinopsida > Cupressales > Cupressaceae > Sequoia > Sequoia sempervirens. The sequence goes on along the minus strand of VDFB02007876.1, from coordinate 66,307 downwards.
GGCTGATTGAAAAACATTTATAGCTTTCAAACAGTATCACATTTTTTGAATCTGAAACATGCGTCACATTCTATGCTTCGCATACTATAGGATTTAAAAGAAAAAAAATGAATTTCATGAAGTTTTGACCAAGTTAAGGTGGTCAGACATATGAGTTTTTATATTTTTAAAATTTGTAATAAAAATTCATAATTAATTATTTACCGAAAAAATATTACAAAAAAATATGCATCACATCAGAACATGATTCATCTACTTATATCTAAAATTTTATAAAAAAATATTATCATTTTATTATGGTTAGGTGGTCAACACCTACTTGTTATTTTTCCCTGAAATTTAAGTACTACTACAATAAAATTTCAAATTTTCACCAAATAGTTTTTTTAAAATAAACCTAGTAGTTTAGAAACTAAACTCAATTTGCTATAGATTCTATTGTTACATATTTTTGAAATAATATAGTTAACTTATTCAAATTTTTATGTCAAGTTGCTTAACTCTAATTTTTCTGAATTTTTTGCCACTTAAGGGCTTGTTTTTTTCATGATGATCCTACACATACCCACAATTTATACAATTTTTTTTTATGAGATAGACTACCAACAACCACCAAACCTGAAAGAAATGGAAAAAAATTATGGGAGAGTTTACAAACTTGTGAAACAATTGGTTTACAATGGTAAAGGATGTGGAAATAAAGAACAAGGCATTCGGGTTCCTATAGAGCCTAACACATAAGAAACAAAGAGTGGTTTGGGATATTGTCCTTCTAAAATTATAGAAGCAATAAAGACACCATCATTAAACATCAATACTGTCATGTGGAAACCAAAAACCAACTTCACTATGAAGAATTTATTGAATTGCTTGATATGGATCTACCACCATCATGGGAGTACTTTGGAGATGATGAAGACTTGAAATAAAGGCTAGGAGTTTATGATAAACCATCTAATCCTCACAAGAAAAAGGTTACATGTGCTATGATAAGGACAAAACAAAATATGGAAAGAGTAGTGAGACAGACATGAACAATGAAGAATATAATCTTGAATTTTTTAGATCAAACACACTTACTTTAGGGGATACAGTGGATATAACAAAGGAAATCAATGATAAAGATTAAATCATTAAAATAGGAAAATTCCTCGATGATGAAGAACAAGAGGATACTGCAACCTTGCTTCATGAATTTTCTAAACTTTTTGCTTGGAAATATTTGGACATGTTGGAAATTGACCCTAAGATTGTAACACACAACATAGTCCTCGCTGAAAATGCTAAGCCTGTTAGATAGAAGATTTGAAAATTAAACCCTAAAATAGCCTTGATGGTTAAGGATGAAATTGAAAAACTCCTTTATGCTAGTTTCATAAGATGCATAGTTTACTCCCCATGGATCTCAAACATTGTCGTAGGCACAAAACCTGGCAATTGTATTAGGATGTGTATGGATTTTGTGATTTCAATAAAGCATCCTTAAAAGATGACTTTCCCCATCCTAATATTGACATGATAATATACTTGACTACGGGACATGCTTGTTGTCATTCATGGATGGATTTTCTATATACAATCAAATCTTCATCAATGCTCAAGATCAGTACAAAACAACATTTACAACTATTTGGGGAACATTTTGTTGGGTTATGATTCCTTTTGCATTAAAGAATGTGGGCACAACATATCAACGAGCTATGACACTGATATTCCATGATTATATACATAAGATTTTGGAAGATTACGTTGATGACATTCTAGCCAAATTGTTAACAAGAAAAGATAACATGAATGTCCTTCAGAAAATATTTGAGCGAATGTGAAAATAAAACATGAGATTGAATCCAAAAAATTGTCTTTGGTGTAGATAGTGGGAAACTTTTAGGTTTTATTATATCTCATAGAGGCATTAAGGTGGATACAAAGAAGATTGATGCTATCGTCAACATGCCACCTCCTAAAAACATTTCTCAATTGTGCACCTTACAAGGAAGAATTCAAGCCATCTGTCATTTTTTTTCATCCTTAGCTGATTGAACATTACCATTTACACATCTCTTCAAAAAGGATGTGCACTTTGATTGGAATGCAGGTTGTAAACATGATTTTGAGAGTTCAAAGAAATACCTTGCAACTCCACATGTTTTACAACCCATTATTCAAAAAAAACCATTCCTCCTTTATATAGCCACATCATCCCATTCCCTCACAACATTGTTGGCTCAATAAGATGAAAAAGGTAAATACCATAAAATCTATTACATTAGGTGAACTATGATAGATTGTGAGAAACGATACAAAACAATAGAAAAATAATGTTTGGCTCTTATATTTGCTACCAGTAAGTTGTAACATTATTTATTGATTGCGGAAATACAAGTGATGACAAAATTTGATCCCCTCAAACATATTTTAAATAAATAAAAAGTATAAGGACATCTAGTTAAGTGGGTAATGTTGTTGACTGAGTTTGACCTGAAGTTTGTTTCACAAAAAGAAATTAAGGGTCAATCCTTGACCAACCAATTGGCTAGTGTTCCTTCCCTATTGGCATTACCTAGCAATGACTCTTTCCTCAATGATAATGTGTTGATAATTGAAACTAATAAATGGGAATTATACTTTTATGGATCTAAGTGTAGAATAGGCTTTAACAGTGGGGTTATATTAATCTCGCCTGTAAGAAAGCCTAGTCCCTTATCATATCAATTAAACTTCCTATGTACAAACAACACTACTGAGTACGAAGCGTTGCTCGTTGGGTTACGTGTTGCTTTAATCTTGGGTGAAAAATACATTAAGATCTTTGGTGATTCACAATTAGTAATTAAACAAATAAATGGGACATATGAAGAAAAGCATGACAAATTATCAAAATACAAGGATCTCACAATGAACTTGCTAGAGAAGTTTGAATCATTTACCATTGACAACATCCCATGAAAAGATAATCAGCATGCGGATGCAATGGTGAGTGAAAATTCTCTTATATCACCTCAAGATCCTTCAAAATATTTCACATTTACTGTTCGCCCAATCATGAAACTATCCATTGATAATAAAATTGAAGAAGTATTTGCAATAACCAAACAAAAATCAAGTGAATGGTATGATACAATATTCAACTATTTGAAAGACGGTATTGTTCCTGAACTCACAACATAGAAAGTTGATTTTTCTTGTGAAAACTAGCAACCAAGTACATCATTCTTGCTAACGTATTATATAGAAGATCCTTTAACAACATTTTTCTTAGATTTCTTAATGAATCTGAAATCCCTATAGCACTTGAAGAGGCACATGCGGGTTCTTGTGGAGGTCATTTTAGAGGAAGATCCTTAGTGCAAAAACTCATTCATATGGGATACTACTAGAGAAATATGGAGAATTATTGCTTTGCGTACATTAAGAGATGACACAAATGTTAGGAACATAGCAATTTGATTCATGCTCCTACTTCTGAGCTACATGCCCAAATCCCCATTTGGTCGTTCTCAGAGTGGGGATTGGATCTAATTGGAAAAATTTCACCACCTTCATCTCTTTGACATACATTTATAATCACAACAACAGATTGTTTTACAAAATGGGTAGAAACAATTCATCTTCGATCCACAACTACTAATGTAATATGTCATTTTATATTGGAACACTTTATTGCTCACTTTGGACTTCCTTCCACATTGGTTTCAGAAAATGGAGCACCATTTAATAACAATGATGTGAAGAAATTCCTTGACACATTTAATATCCAACATCGCTTTTCAACACCTTACTACCCACAATCTAATGGACAAGCCAAAGAAACTAATAAGACTCTTGAACAAATCCTAAGAAAAATAGTAAATAAACATAAGAAGGATTGGTACATGCAACTGATGTACGTGTTATGGGCTTACCATACTAGCATTATTAGAAAATTAACTAGAAAAACTCCCTATAACCTTGTCTATGGTACCGAGGTAGTTATGCCCTTAGAGTTAGAAATCCCCACATTAAGGATTGCTCTTCAAGGACTGATTGATGGTGACACTTACAAACAACAAAGCTTGCATCAAATTTAGATGCTTGATGAACAATGCATTAACACTCTTGATCATCTCCAAGCCTATGCTAAGCAATTACAATTTAATTATAGTGATCATGTCATCCCTTGCATATTTAGTAAAAGTAACTTAGTCTTGTACAAAAATCAACGAAACATCAATGCTGACCTGACTAAAAAAGGAAAGTTCAGTCCTAATTGGTTAAAGCCTTACATAATTAATGAAAGCTATGGGTCAAGTGCATATACATTAATAGAAATGGATGGCACAACTCTCAAAAGACCCTATCAATTTTGCACATCTGTACTAGTTTTATGTCTAATCCCCTTCAATAGTATGAATGATAAGTAGTGCTATTAGAGCTAATGGATTATATTCCATATGCTTTCGCATTGCTTCATTGTGTTAGATTAGATCCTTATATGCATTTAATATTCTTTAGTTAAATCATAAATGCATTCAATTTAGCATAACATACTTCATCATAATGTTGCATCTAAGGGAAACTATAATAAGTTTTTGTTAGATCACATAAAACACTATAATCTTATAGAGGCTATTTAATTAATCACATTGACATTTAACATTAAAACACAAATAATAAAACATCATGTGCTCATATATATATATCAAATTTTTGTGTACATTCCATCAATAGTGGTGTGCAATTATGATCATGATCCATTGAATGTACTAAGAGAAAACTCTAAGCGTCTCCCAATGTGCTCCTGCTATTTGATCCCTCTCTACCTATAGCCTAGCTACCTCTGCCTCTAGTCTCTTGAACTCTATTGGAGTCCATGATGACTGTGCCTCGGGGGTAGCATTGACTCAGTGGATGCACCTCCTCAAACTCTCATATGCTTCCCACAATCTAATGTATGGCTTGAACGACTCTAGGTCCTAATCCATAATGGGTGGGGCCACATATTCTAAGTCTTTGGCCTCCTCATTAACTAATGGGGGCACTATCTCTATAGCCACATGTTGATAAAGATCCTAAAAGTCTCTTAGAGATCCTACAAGATAGAAACAATAAAGTATCAGTACACATCATGATATACATATAAAGTAAGAAAAATCATGAATTATAACAATAAATAAAATATCATCACCTATATCCCTAGTAGGCTATGTAAAATCAACCTTGTCACATGTACACGGGGCATGGAGGATGTGCTAGCCTCTCAATGACTGTAGGTATTGGTGCCTATTGCAACTGTTGCTCATGATCTAGTCATGTGAATGGGACAGAAATCTTCCCACTTGTGCCATTTTGGATCCTCATCTGTTGCCTCATCACCCTCACTCATGGACTGCTCCTCATCGTCCTCCTTGTCCTCCTCATCATCCTCCTCCTCATCCTCTATCATTTATGTCATAGTTAGGATCTGCATCCTCATCGTAGTCCTCATCTATGAAATCTATAAATGTCTGCAACCCTATAGCTTGTCTCCTCGGCCCTATCCTCTACCTCATCTCCCTTATCTAGGATTGGTACTACATCACCTATCGGCTCCATACAAAACATAGGAGCTGGTCATGATCTGTCCACCACTCATATTCATCTATGGTGATGACGTCAACTATGTTAGAGACTAGAGGTATATCATGATCTGAGTACCTAGAGACACTATGGACAACATCATCTATAATGAACTGTACAGTATCACCAAGTCTTTGGGCACTCCGCACTGATCTCTTGAAGAAGGGTTGTGCATTCGGTGCTATCTACATTTATCCAAACTGCCACATGACTCGATCATAGTAGAAAGGACATACTACGTAATCATATCTACCAATGAAAAATTTGTCAAGCTGTAATCTCCTCATCTTCCAAGTGTGATCTAGCCACTAAAGCACAAGCTGAGAAGGTCTCCAAAGGATATTATCCTCCTCTAGTCAGTAAATTGCACTCTCTTAAATTGTAAATCACCATACTGCCAAAACTGTCGTAGAGGATAATTGAAGACTTAAGGATGTACCCCAAGGCTATCAAACATGGGAAGCCAGTAGGTCTTGTACAAGTGATATGCTCAAGGCACAAAACCTATAGAAGTGTACAGTGTACCATACTATCCACCTCGTGAAAGAAAAATTGACCAAGATCATAATATAAGTGCACTAGGATACAATGCCCCTAAGCATATACTATTTGGTGCTCTGCCATCCCTTGTATCAGGTGTATCATTCCTCCCTCCAGGAGTTCTCCCCAACTATCTGGGATGAGTACTAATGCAACTATAAGCATTATAATTCTTCTAACCAATGGGGCTCGTGAATATAATAACATTACCAAATCAATTCATGCCCTCACACTCCCATCATGTAATGGTCCACAAAGGCAATATTGTATGTCATATTTCATCTCTTGGAATGTCTACTCTACTCAGAAGTGTACTCGCTCACCCCGAATAGGAACTCAGAGTATGTGGTGAACATCCTCTAGTGTGATCATCATCTTGCTAATCGGTAGATGAAATGTGAATGTATCAGCATCCTAGTGCTCTTTTAGCACCATCAACATCACATCATGGTACCTCATGGGGGCATGAGGTATGCCCAATATACTCCAATAGTCTGTAATAGCTCTATATCCTCCACTAAAAGAGTGGGGGCTAAATGTCTAAGAATGTTGATTTTCTTGCCACCCAAATGCTGACGCGAATGGGTGGGCACCTAAAAAAAAGAAAAAATATGTCCTATAAGTAGTCTAATCTCCTTAATTTTTACATCAATAATCATAAAATTTTACTAAAGTTGTTCTAGTGTGCTTTTTCTAGAGGCCCTAGACACTTTAGAACCCTTTTGGGATGCTTCGCGAAGAAATGAGACAATTTGCGAAAAAGTGGGTCACTTAGCGAACAAAAGGGATACTTTGCAAAAAAATGGGACACTTTGTGAAAAAGGGAATGCTTTGCAAAAAAGTGGATGCTTTGTTAAAGAGGGAATTCTTTGCGAACTTTTTTTTCCAAGGCCCTAAATTAACCTAGAAATGCATAAAATCATAAAATTAATGTGTAAGGATAAAGCAAAGCCCGCAAAATCAACTCATCTCTTGATGATGCTTGTCACATGCCACCTGGTCCTACACCACGTCCAGTCTCACAGGTCTATAATCCTATCTGCTAGGCATATTTCACTCTTCTTCAATCACTTTCAAGATACACAAAGGTACAAGATAAAATAAGTTAGAATTTACTTCAAATTTTTCTCTTATGTAAGTTAAAACTAGGGTTTTTACTATATGAGAGTTAAAAAGTGCATTTCACCAAAACAAACATAACAGATGCTAGATAGCTCCATTTTCGAAGCTGTTTGTTACATTGGAATCATGATTCCACTCCTGACATCATCAACCATCTATCATTATGTGGCATGGTACTTGGATTTCTCTATGATATGACTTACCCTATTCAGCGTGGCTAGATTGCTACCTTGATTCCACCTCTGTAAAGCAAGCGAAATCAAGGGGGGGCATACATCTACCCTCAAATGCGATTTCTAGATAGAGGTTTGATAAGAGGATTTTTGGACAACAAATGCATTCATGTTGCAAGATGTGGTTCCTAACATTGTGGTTTTGTAGATGACTATAGTGGGGGCTTCATTCTCTCATATTATAATTGAACTCACATGTGTATCCTTTTATGAAACAATGGTCATCATTGGATTCCTTTATCTTTCATATGTACGTAGAGTCATATGGATGCTAAAGTGTGGGCTAAACATAGTGTAGAAAATTATGTACTCTTGAAAAAAGAGGTAATTTCACACTTAATTTGGACCTATTTTGGCACCCTTGCATCAATTACCCTTTAAAAACACAATTTATAGGCCCCTAAGACCCATTATTTCGGATCTCGAGGCTCATTTCACTCAAAACTCATATAAAATAATTCAAATCCCTAGAAATATCGAAAACCCACCTCAAAAAGCTAAGGTGGGACTCATTTTCCACCTTGGGTGAATGAGTCCCCTTAGGAGGGATCCATTCGCCAAGTGTGCTGAATGAATCCCATTTGGGGTATTTTTCAAATTTGATGGGGAATTCATCAATTTAATTCAAGTTTTTGGTGAATGTCAGCCTTTGGGATCTAAATAACAGTCAATTACGTGTCAATTCCTATAAAAGAAAGCTTCTAAGTCATTTCTCACAATTCAATCATATCTCTAAGCGCTTTGACCAAGTATTTTCAAGTATCAAGCATCAAGAATCTTCAAGCAAGCTTTCATAAGAGCATTCCAATTCCAAAAGTAAGAAAATTTGAAGCATTAGAGGAGCATTAAAGAATTTATGCAGGTCTTCAAGCTAGCTTTCAAACAAGATCTAGCTTTTCCAAGGGTGGATTATGGATTCCTATGGTGAATCATGATGGATTCTAGGTTGGGGAGGTGTAACTAGCCATCAAGCTAATCCTAAAGACTTGTTTCCTAAGTGATCCAATCTTTCATTGTCACTCTACATTAATCCTAAGGAGGGTACAAGCATCATTAGAGCTCACTTGGGGTGATTATAGATCATCACAAGTGGGTTATTCATCTTTGAATTTCAATTATTGCATCATATTCTTGCACATTACAATAGGATTGCATCATCTTTCAGATTTCTTAGTCTTAGATACACTTAATACTAGGGTTTTCATGCACTTTTCATTATTTCAATCAAGGTTTAATTACCAAACTAGGGGTTTGATAGAGGAAAGCCCCCCATTAGCAAATCAAGTGGAATTATATTTTGTAGGTGCTTTTCACATATTCAGATCCAAAACTCAAGTTGGAAGGAAAGGGTAGATGTTGAAGTGCAGATTAGAGCTTTTAATTTTTTAAAAAGTGGAATGGGACTGATTCGCAAAGAGCGGTGAATGAGTCCCACTATAGCTATTTTTTAGATCTGTTTACCCTTTTCTCTGAAACAAACTCCTGTGCAAAAACCCTGATCTGGGATTGATTCACCTAGGTTGGCGAGTGAGTCCCAATTGGTCAAAAATTCAACATTTCTAGAATTTCAGAGTTGTTTCCAGTCTCTTCAAGGTTTTGAGGTGCACACTAGTTACATTTTTTCTTTCCTATTCTATTTTGCTTGCATTTCTAGGGAATTTTCTAAGCCATTTTACATATCACACTATGTTTTGCAATATATTATCTTTTCCAAGTTTACACTTGGTGGTGAACCCTTCATTAGATATCATTGAATCCCCAAAATAGTCCCTTTTTCAAATTTCAATCTCCTTTGCATTGGAATCTCAAGGGTTTATTCTTGAGTGAAGAGTAAGAAAATTGTCTCTCTCCTTTTAGGTCCAAAACCCTAGAAGTGAAATGGAGTACACCATTTTCTTCTTTTCAATATTTAATAAATATAAAATGCTTAGTACTTTGAGTGGTGTTGTATGTTCACCCACCCCCTTGCTCCAATTGGAAACTCTATTGACCATAATTATCTCTTGACTAGGTTTAACCTTAATATAATATAACAAGATTCCATTATAAAAACTAATGTCACACTTAGTTGATCGAACTCACCAAATAGGCTTAATGCAACCCCTCAAGAATTCCCTATTACACATATGTAACATTCCAAGCACTAGAAACTGCCTCTTATTCAAGTTCTTTCCTTTAATCATGGGAGTAACGACTCTCCTAGTTCATAACTAAATCATACTGATGACACTGTGTCACCGACTAGACACACCTAGTCTTAATTCAAAGCATTGTCAATATACCCATATAAATTCAGAATTAACTCGATGTAAAGATTGCTTCCTCTTGTTGAGTTTTAGACTCTTTGTTGTAATATCTGATATGGATCCATCCTTCTAGGATAACATATAACCAATCTGGATATCCTTGACATTAAATTTCATATTAAATCTCGCGTTCATAGTAATTTCTAACAATAGTAAATTAGCATAATAAATTATTCACCTTCTAGTAAATTCAACTAAGAACCCTTCAAATAACCACCAATTATCTCATGGTTCTTTCCAAGTTATCCTTGACATCATTTATTTAAGAGTCCAATGTTTGTATTTTCATAAACCATCATATATCCTTTCCCTCAATTTGATAGATATAATCACATGTTCAAAATGAATAATAATTCGATATCCATTCTAGAGGACATTATCAATTTGAGAGGAGTTGGTGCTTTTTCACCTTAAAATCCCCTCGTATTAAAGCTTTGGGTTGTTGAGACATAAAGTCCTCATCTTTAAGACTAGAATACTATGAATAGGTATTAATAGACTCTAGGTCAAAAGTATAACATAGTATCAATCAAAATATAGTAAGGATGTATTTATGTAACACGACTCCTTTGCTGAAAAATGATATAAACTTTCATTCAAACATTTAAGCTAACCCTAGGGAATAAACTATTTTCCTACTTTCAAGGAAACATGAGTAACTGAGAATATATGTTATCCACTCATGGATAAACTACCAATCATATGTCTACATAACATCATACCTTTAAAATGATCACATAATACTTCTAACATGGTATCAATCCCTTTGCATTACTAACATTATAATCTATGAAAGCATATATGTAACATGCAATTAACTAGGTATCATATATATACCTTCTAGAGAGTTTAGCATAATTTCACCATACAACCATCACAATCATAATAAATTTATATATGTATCATACTAATAATATATCAAAAAACAACTTATATCTAATCTAGCTATAAGCACAAGCTTGATTCAATAACTATGGTAACCAAACAATAACTTGCACAGGCACTTGTAATCAATCAACAAAAATATAGATTCAACATAGAAAAGAGAAATGGATAGAATTACTAAGCATGCATAGTAATAAAGCTTCCAAAGAAGAACTATGTTGGCCGTCCTCTCTAATATATCGTATCTCCAATCCAATTCCTTTAAAATCTCAATACTCTGCCCTCACTAATACTAAAATTTATCTTCACACTCACAAAGAAACAATCACAAATCTCACAATAAACTCACAAAAATTATCTTTGTAAATTAACATCAAGAATGCAATCATAAAATTCTCCCCAAACAAATAAATGTCGACCCCTATATATAAAGATTCAAGGAGAGACTTCACACTTCAAATTAGCTATGGCCTTTGCCACCTTTCTTCCCCAAGTTTCCACCTTTTAAATAGCAAAGAAAAACTCTTATGAAAGTATAATACTCTACAAATCGATTATGCACAATTGGGCACCTTATTCCAATCTACTAGAAACTAAAAGAATCATTCATTTGATAAATAAGGAATTTGAACTTTATATAGCTTCTATTTCTTGGCCAAGTGATTGAAATCAAATCACACATGCTAATTTACTGAGTTAAATGCTCTTACAAATGGCTACGCCATTACTTTCTAGTTTTATGCTTGCTCACTTACTCTATTCATGGAATTTACAATCCACTTACCCAACTGATTATGGTTCCTAAGAAGGGCTACTATTATTTTAATAGTCACATTTCATATGTGGGTATGTGCAGGATCATGATGGGCCAAAAAGTGGCAATATAATGGTTATTTGTAGGGTATGTGGCTGACGACTTTTTTTAACCCAAAATTGATGAAATGAAAAGGGTTTTTAAAGGAGATTCTCAGCTTTCCACCAATATAAATTATGTTGTACCTTGAATTTAATAAATTATTATTATTCATTTTCTATTTGAATTACAACTAAAGTCCTTATTGATAGGTTGATTGAAAAACATCTATAACTTTCAAATGGTATCATATTTTTTGAATCTGAAACATGTGTCACATTCTATGCTTCACATACTATAGGATTAAAAAAATAAAAATTGAATTTCATGAAGTTTTGACCAAGTTAAGGTGGTTAGACATACAAGTTTTATATTTTTAAAATTTGTAATAAAAAATTCATAATTAATTATTTACTTGGAAAAAAATTACAAAAAAAATGCATCACATCTAGACATGAGTCCTCTACTTATATATAAAATCTTATAAAATAATATTATCATTTTATTGTTGTTAGGGTGGTCAGATAGACACCTACTTCTTATTTTTTCCCTGAAATTTAAGTACTACTGCATTGAAATTTCAAATTTTCACCAAATAGTTTAGAAACTACATTCAATTTGATACAAATTCTATTTTTACATATTTTTGAAATAATATAGATAGCTTGTTCAAATTTTTATGTCAAGTTTCCAAACTCTAATTTTTCTAAATTTTTTGGCACTTAAGGGCCTATTTTTTCCATGATGATCCTGCACATACCCATGCACTTCCAAACAATTACAAATTTCACTTGCCACCTTAGGTAATCGTGGTATATTTGACTTAGTCTATTGCAATTTTTATTTCTACATGTGTGTGGCTTACATTATATAGCATTACTTTATAAAACAAATGTATTATCATTGCATCAAAATGATGTTGCATTATATATGCACATATTTTAGTTTTAACTTATGTGATGCATTTATACCATATACACATTGTACTAAAGCATTGTATTATGTGTAGCATACAAGTTATTCATTGTTTACTCCATCACATTATATATGTGATTGATATTTCATGATATCATTCAATGAATAACTTTTATATGTGTGTGTGTATACTATTTAATTTAATACGTACACACACACACACACACATATGGGGTATGTGTAGGATCATGATGGGCGAAAAAGTGGCAATATGATGGGTATGTGGCTGACAATTTTTTTTACCCAAAATTGATGAAACGAAAAGGGTTTTTAAAGGATATTTTTAGCTTTCCACCAATATAAATTATGCTTTACTTTGAATTTAATAAGTAATTATTATTCATTTTCTATTTGAATTATGACTAAAGTCTTGATTGATAGGCTGATTGAAAAACATCTATAGTTTTCGAACGGTATCACATTTTTTGAATCCAAAACATGTGTCACATTCTATGCTTCACTTAATATAGGATTAAAAAAAAAAATTGAATTTCATTAAGTTTTGACCAAGTTAAGGTGGTTAAACATACGATTTTTTATATTTTTTAAAAATTTGTAATAAAAAAATCATAATTAATTATTTACTTGGAAAAAAATTACAAAAAAATATGCATCGTGCATCGGGACATGAGTCTTATACTTATATCTAAAATATTAAAAAAAAATATTATCATTTTATTGTGGTTAGGGTGGTCAGACAGACACCTACTTCTTATTTTTTCCTTGAAATTTAAGTACTACTACATTGAAATTTCAAATTTTCACCAAATATAATTTTTATTTTTTTTAAAAACCTAGTAGTTGAAATAATATAGATAACTTATTCAAAATTTTATGTCAAGTTGCCTAACTCTAATTTTTTGGATTTTTTTGCCACTTAAGGGCCTGTGTTTTCCATGATGATCCTACACATACCCATATATATATACATATATATTATTATCCTAAAATCTTACAATACATATATCAACAATTATATGTACATAAAGTGTAGATATATATATATATATATATATATATATATATATATATATATATATATATATATATTATATATATATATATCCACTCAATTTTCCATATGTATGATGTATCCACATATTAAGTCGTATATGTAAGTATTTCTACCTAGTTATGCTCACATGTGTATATGATCATATACATGAGTTATCGTGTGTGTGTGTGTGTATGCATACATTTAATGTATATACATAATATACCAAGTACAAAATCTACTCAATACAAATATTTAATCACTATGGTACAAGTCATCTTAACAAAAATAGAGAATCACAAACAATCACCCAAGCATTCCCATTAACCCAAAACTATCACCAACATTAACTTACTGACACTTAGCCCAAACTGACTCGACAAAGATTGTCTAGCCTAAGTCATGAGTGTGTGCATTAGCTCAAGTAGTAAAATTAGTGGTTTCCACACCAATTTCCTCTCCTAGGTAAAACTCCCCCTCTCCTCACTAGAGGCCTTGATTTTTTTTTGTATCCAACTTAGTGCATCATGAACAAAGTTAGTCGATCACATGAAAGTCATATTTATCATCTACTAAAATTGTACATCAAGCTATGTGAAATAAAATATTTTTTGAGTTAGTATAGAAAATATAAAGAATCTACACACAAAGGTGGAAGAGATCTCAAACTTGGGTTTAATAATTACTTGTGCTGAAAAATATGACATTATTTTCAAAGGATGCTTTCTACAAGAATATGATGTACATTAATTTGGATAGGAATAGGTTTCTTGACAAACTAGATGAGATAACTTTTTCTGGTTTTTTAAAACCATTAATAGACTTAAAAATCTAGTTGCATGACATAGTAAATGAAACCCCTACTATCAATAATGAATTTTTAATAAAACTACATGTTAATCACTATGAATTATAGGATATTGCATTACCTACAAATAATGAGTGGGACATGATACCATAGATGGTACTAACCACCATAATCTAGATTATAATGTAATAATATATAGTTTAATTTTTAAAATTGTTGCATTTGTTGTTTCTTTCATATTTTTTATATACAATATTACAAATATAAAAAGTGATCCCTTAGAGTTTGGATTTAACATTGTGGTGATCTTTCCTGGCATATTATGCATCAATTTTTAATGTTCAAAAGGTGACTAAATAAAATTAAACATTTATTATTTCCAATCCAAACGTAAGAACAAAATTTAATTACTAAATTTAATGTATGGATGTCCAATTTCCCTTACCCTGTGTTAATTAAATACATTTTTTAAAGTGAATAATCCATTTTACCAACCATGTAATTTACTCATATGCTTTCTCAAGCCCACTTTGATTAGATTTTCTAATATATAAATATATGTGTACAAGTTCTATATTCTTTGATGAACTTACCTCACCATATCCCTATTTCCTTATCCCATAATCAACCAAACATAAGAAATTTTACACTAATCCATAAATCTATTTATAATCAACCTAGATAAGATATATAGATGGAAAAAATTTCCATTTATTTTTTAATTAAAAGGTAATAAGCCTGAACTATATATATTAATAGTAAATGGAAATACGTATGAGTGTGATAAAGCCTACAAAATAAGTGTAGTTGAGGGAATAATAAACACAAAAAAATTGTTCCCAATAATCAGAGAGAGGCACAAAGAGGCCAAAAAAGAGCATAAGCCTTAGAACATTACAAAAAGGAGGAAACAAAAATATGGTAGTTTTTGAAATAGAGATAAGTTGAGGCCCTCACGCAACATCAAGGGAGGTGTCAAAATCCATTATCCACTAGAGATCTATGATAGTCACTATCGCTTGTGTTGTGCCAGTGTGATAAAGTGAAAGTTTCCTAGGAAATGAAGCCATTCAACCCTATCAACCATTGCATGCCCATATTGAATAGTCCACAGCCTTGGGACACCAACACCAAGTCTTACTGAAGCTATGGTTTTTTCCAACCATTCAAGATTGTTCTTTTTAAATATTTTGGATGCTAGTTGCTCCATCATTTCCTTTTCCTCACCTAGATCAAGTAGGGAAGCCACAAAACATGAAGTGATGTTTGTGTTTCCTCTATAATTTTCAGAGACTTGATGAAATTGAAACCTAGGATCATCTTCACTGCTTTTACATCTATACCAGTGGGATGTTTCATTATAACCTTTAAATGTAGATTTGTTATGATCTTTCAAAGGCCATCTAGCGACACTTTGGGTGAGAGGGAACTTATTTTTGAAATCTTTCATGATAGGAGAAGTACTAGAATTTTTTTAAAATGCACTTTAATACCACTTTTTGGCATATACCAACTCAACTCTGAAGTATTGTGCAACTAATTTGACATTAATGATATATCCATAAAATGAATGGATAACTTGTGCAACATCCACCAATTTGTGTTAAAGTGAACAACCATACTTGGAATTTCTTCAATTTAACATTATTGATATATCCATAGAATGACTGGCTAACTTGTACAACATACACCACTTTGCACCAAAGCGAATGGCTATACAAAGAGTTTCCCATTATAAAAGACATCAAATTATATGGAGAAAATAAATGCATGGGTGTGTGCAAGAAGTTGAGTCCACTTTTTGGCCAAAAAGTGGAAGTGTTTTCCCTGATTTTCAGAATTTGACACATTTGACCTTAAAATTTGAAGCACTTAGAGATAGAGTCTTCAAAAAAGTCACTAATCATAAAATGTAGTACTCAGAGTCTAGTTTCCAAATATGTAATTTATTTCAATACCCAGATTGTAAAAATTGAGTTTCAATAGGCGTTTCTTAAAACCATTGTTTAAAAGTCACTTTTTATACCATACCATGCACATGTACGACATCCATATTTTGACCTAAATTATCATATTTTTCTAAATCCTTTTGGGAAAAGATTTGTGACTCATTGAAGCTTGTTTATAATTTTTGTAATTTTTATTGATTTTTTTTTTGTTAAATTTTTATTAGGCATATTTGTTGTTTTGAAAAATTGTCGTGTACAACACAGATAAGATGACCTAAACTTATCATTTTTTTATTTTTATTTTTAAATTGAAAAGAATTGTCTGAAGTTTGTTCTCGTGCAATCCATTCGTCAAAATGTTATGTTGATCAAAAATTATTAAAATACTAAAAAAACCTGATAATTCAAGTTTATGGACTATTTTCATTAGAAATTAATTGAAAAATAGAAAAATTAATCAAATTATTAAAAAAATTACATATTTGGAATCTGCATTGTCTCATCTATAATGGGTTTTAATTTCATAAAAAAATTATGCAAAATAGGTTTTCAAATATATGTCCAAAGTCACTATTTTCCTATGACATTAACAGGATCTTCAAGTTGCAGGTCAAACCAAGTCCAAAGCTTAGGGTTGGGTCCCCAAGCCATTTCCGGAACCAAAAAACAAGCCCAAAACCCACCCAAAAATTCATAATTTAAAAAATAGAATCTCGTTTCATAAAAAACACATTTTTTATGGTTCTATGAAACGGGATCCTGTTTTGAAAATTACCAAAAACGAAAAGTTTCCATTTTCGGAATGTTTTCAAAATGGGATCTCATTTTGAAAAATTTTCCAAAATGGAAACTTTTCAAAATTAAAGTTTCCAAAAATGGAAAGTTTTCAAATTTTTGAAATTTTGTTTTTGGAAAAATTTCAAAATGGGATCCCATTTTGAAAAATTTTCCAAAATGGAAATTTTAAAAAACGAGATCCCATTTTTTAAATTTAGGCTCGGGATCCCAAAGCTAAACGGGATCCCGTTTTTTAAAAATGGGATCCCGCTTTTTAAAAACGGGATCCTATTTATTAAAAAGCGGGATCGTGTTTTTTGCAAGCTGATTTCATTTTTTTGCCTAAGGCAAAAACTTCCACATTTCGTCGACTCATCTTCTTGCATTTACCCGCATGTCCCATTTGACAAGAGGTATGAGGTGTGGAAATTAATGCATTTAAGTGGGGTATTCCTAACTCAAAGCTAGAACATATACATGTCAAGTATTTGAAATGCAAGGGAGCCAAAGCTTTAGAAAGGTGTTGAAGGAAGCGAGAAGTTGCTACATATTGAGAAGCTTGGTAAGAGAATTGGGTAAATTTAGTGACAATTTTTAGTGATGCTCCAATCCTATGAGGTACTAATTGGCTAATTTTGAATCATTCTTGCTTGGAGAATGCATGGCCATATTTGTAGCCACCACCTTTTAACTCATGGTGGACCCCCAAAAAGGTCCTACCAATCATGTAATAGTGGTTACAGCAGTTAGGTGTTATTCTAGGAAGTGTGTGCACACCATGTGGCCTAGTGTGGGACCTATCACAAGAACAAGTGAGAGGATTTTGCTTGAAAATTTTCCAAGGTTAATTATATATAATTTAATTTTAAATTTTCATGCTAAACAATTTTATCATAAAAAGAAAAGGTGATGAACTAAATCTACTTTCAATATGCCAATAGGTGGTAGTTTTATTCAATCTATAAAAAAAAGATGAATGCAATTAAATAGATATACTCTAATATACATGAAAGGGAAGATACAGTTATTACAATTAGTGAATGAAGAAAATAAAATTATGAGCTCGAAAGGAATTAAAAATAATAGGTTTTATTTTTATGCTTCATTTGGGTGTTGTTTTCGATTAAAAAGGAATGGAAGGATCCCAACTCATAATAGAATAGAAACAACACAAAAATAGAAATGTAGAGAGAAATAGATAAAAAAAACTAGAGATTGTGTAGTAACAGAAAAAGTATCCCTTTTCCTTACTTGATTTTGGGAATAATTGTCAAATGTTGAATTAACCTAATTTTGTCTAGGTTTAATATTGTAATGTGTTGTAACACATTCACATTGATCTTGGGCCCCTTTTTAATAAAATGTGCCTAATTTGTACCCTATTTTAAGTGTTGTAACACACTTTCACATTTATCTAGGGTCTCAATTAATTATGGTTAATTAAAATTAATTAGTCCCTTTAATTCAAATTTAAGCCTTATTTGTGACACCTCCCAAAGATCTATCCTGAAACCCATAATTCAAATTCCATAACATTTAATTGGGAAAATTTGAGGTCCTATAAATTGGTGCTAGGACCCATTTGCCCTAGGTAGTGAATGGGTCCTCCCTCTATAAGACCCCCCTTTCTTTGCAAATTCTACATGGGTTTTTGATACATTCTTTCATTCCCTGAAGGAAAGGTCCTGGAAAAGAGTGCCAGGACCCATTCACCCTAGATGGCAAATGGGTCCTCCCTTAATGAGGACCCCCTTTTTGAATTCCATTCTAGTGGGATTTTAATAATGTTTGTTTCCAGATCTAGTGTTGTCTTGAATTGTTTGAATTTCAAGGTTAGTCTCTTGATTTAGAATAAATATGGGGGTAATTCACATTGTTTCTCCTAGCAACTTTGAGAGATCATCCTAACACTTTACAAGATCATTATAAATCACTCCAAGAGAATTTTTAAAGGAATTTCAAGGTAGATTATCAAGTTTTATTGCAGCAATTCAATATCATTTCATCATGATAGGGGTTTAGTGCATTCCTACATGTTGTTGAGCTAAGATAGTGAATGTAGCATTGAGGATGTACTTGCAAGAATTTTTCACATCTTACTTGAGATTAAGATCTAGATTCTTCATGGCCACTACATCTTAGATTGTCAATTTATCTCCCAAGACAACTTTCAAGGTATCAATATTGCATCATTTCATGTTCATGCTTCAATTTTATTATTTCATCATTTGGTTTAATTACCTACAAGGGATTTGACTTAGGAAAATCCATATTCACTAACAATCAACAAGTTTTTCTCCTCTTGAGTGTGTGTTTGCAGATTTATAGATTGAAGATCAAGTGGAGAAGAAGTTAAGAGAAAAATTGTCAATGTTCTCAAGTTGCAAGATTGACCTTCATAATGCAAGAACAAAGAACTAAAGCTACAAATTTTATTCTAGGTTTTTGTGAGCTGACAACCAAGGAAAATAATACTAATCTCAGTTTCAAAAACCCTAACAAGGCTCCATTTTCCACTAAAGATGAATGAGTCCTTTGTGCCCTAAAAATAGGCTTCTTGTAGTAAGGTACACACCATTTTAAGCTCTAAAAAATACCCTCATAGTTTCTATAACAGCTAGGGTTATTTTATGATTGTTATTTGCATCTTTTGGCTCTCATAATTGCATTGGTTAGTGTGGAAAATTTTAGTGGTTCATTATCTTAATTCATTTAACTTTGATGAACCCTACTATATATTTTTCACCTTAATCAGATTAAATCCAACATCTTTTCCTCCAAGGGATTGTCATGCAATATGGGGTTCATTTGAGAAATACATTTCTTCTTTCATTGTACAATTGTCAAAGAAGATTCATCAAGTAAATTTGAATCCTTTAGGAAAGAAGGGAGAGATGCCCCCTTAGAGTGCCTAACAAATGGAACAATACCAACACAAGAACAAGGTGGAGAAGAAATAACCTAGTCCAAAACTAGAGCATCAGGAACCATAGAAAAAAGAGAATTTTGAGGAACATGATTATTAGTCATCATATTAGGAGGAGGAGGAGACACAAAAGGTGATTGAAGCTCCAAATCCTCACTAGTATAAATAAAATTATTAGGGTACACAATAAGATGGTTAGGTAGAGCATTATTCCACCAAGTGGAAGAAGATGTTTTATAGGAACCATAGGGACAGTCATAGTCCAAGTTCTTAGTATAATAATAGCACCTAAAATGAAATGTGATACCCTCATAATCCACAAGCTGAGACCAAGATTAACCATTAACTTGAAGCACAACCTCACCAAGTAATGCTTTTGACAAATCAATCTTCACAAAAAAATGTGCATAAGAGGTGTGGATAAAATTATTAGAAGCTAGATTTACTTTGAATAACCTACCAAGAGAATTACCAATATCTTCAAATTGAAAGGAACAGTAGAACTGTGTTGGAAAATAAGGAAATCTCACCCAAATAGGTGGAATATCAATAGATTCATTCAAAGGGTTAAAAAAGGATCCCAAGGCCGAATTGAAAGAGGATGAGAATCCCATTCCCAAAACCCATAATCTAAAACAACCTATCTATCATAAAAAGAATTAAAATAGAAAACAAAAATACCCCAAGAAAAAGGGTAAATCTAGAACTTATCCTCCACTAAAGGAATCCACTGCTCCAAGATCTAGAGATGTAGATCAAGAAGAGAAGGCCATAAACAACAAAACCTACAAATAAAACCATTTTGAGAGAATAAATCAAAACATTTGGTGACATCCTACCCAAGGGAAATTACAACGTTAGCCTTGGCATAGGGGAGAGGCACATCTAGATGCACAAAAATAGAGCCCAACTCCAACTTTTATGACTTCACTGCAGCAATAAAGGAGCCAACCAAAGGAAGAGCTAGAAGAGAAGTAGATGCATTTAGAGAAAAAGGTACAAATGCCACCACCATAGGAAACTATGGTATAGTAAAACCCTCCATCAAAAAGGAGAGCCAAGGTAGAGAAACTGCACCAGCTGAAGGGAGCACCAAATCTACAAATAAATTGCATGTATGAGGTTATTGATTACACCTACTATGAGTCTTAAAAGTAGACCTTTTATTATTATGAGCAGTCCACCCATATTCCTAGTTCTTAATTATATACTTTTAACTAGAATAATATTCCTTTAGTGTTTGTAAAATATTTAATTTCTATGTTGAATTTTTATTTGGTATTCACATACATATCCCTATTAGTCTGCATATACATCAAAATGGAAGCTAAATCTATTTGTTAAAATTACATTCCCTTGTATTTTTTCCTTATTATTTTGGTAGAATTTAATTAGAGTGTCCTTTATGAAAGAGAAAGTGATGAAGAAGGAAAACACACTTCACCCTTCCAACTCTCACTGATTTCACAAAACATAGATTACATCTAACTTCAAAAATGATAACAACTAAAATTGACAAATACTTGTGTCAATTTTGGATTGATCTAAATTGCAAACATTACATTCAGATTACAAAACAAAAACATCTCTTTATTTAAAACAGATTTCATGAAATAACAATACAACAACAACTCCTAGACAACATCTTCTTACATTCTCCTAGAAATTTCTTTTGTCGCCTCCTTGCTTTGTCTTAAGAATCATAACCTGCAATTATACAATCATTGTCTAATGGCTATGATTCCCTTAACTCCACCTTTAGGAAACCACTCTACAACTCATCCTTTCACTGCTGTCCTCTGGCGAAAATTCCTTCTAATCTACAATACTTCACCTCCTTTAATCGAATTTCCCTATCTACAAAGCATGGTCTCAACACACAATGCCTTAAAATGACTTTTCATATTCTCACTCCACTTTGTTGCTCCCTCATTGCATCAATTACACTTTGAATTATGGAAAAATAATATTATCCATGCTTAATACATAGCCCCCCTCTAAATTGTATGCCTTACCACTATTATTCTACACTTCTTCGCAACCCATAGCCTTTCCTGATTGCATCCTCAATACCTTCCCTCTGTTTTCATTTTATATTTTTTGGCAAGTATACAACACATGCATACTACTAAGACATCTATCTTTATCTTCATTTCTTGTGTTTGTGCACCTCCATACACTCTAGTTTTCCTTGGATTAAATCTACGAACACCCAACATTTATGTCGCTCATCTTCAATTTATCTTCAATTTTGGACAATTGCTTCAAATAGATGCAACCTTTTCCTCGGTTAGCATTCGATGCAATGGTGATTTTTCTTGGAACACATAACTAAATCTCTTTTGGTTACTTGCAATCTTGTTTGTCTAGACTTCACAAATCATGAACCCTCAAATAGATAGTCCATTCTCCAATCGATCCTTACATGGTCAACTAGTCACCCAATTTATGTGTGCTTCCCTTTAATGTGAAGAATCCACTGGTACATACTCCCCTTCACTGCCTACCTTTAGCTACTAACTTAGCTCTTTACACCAACCCAATATGCCCAATCAAATTTAGATGAACTTCATTTTTTTTTAGTTGGTTTTCAACCTTCTATGTGGGCCTCTTACTCCCTAGCTTGTCCTCATTTATTAATTTCCTCCTCACGTAGGTTGTGACCTATTATCTAACTCCTCCCTAGCATCAGTGATGAATTTTCTATGTTTTCTCCTTGATGCCAGTTGAGCTCTATTCCCCTTCTCAATGTCACCTTCTTGCCACTTCTCTCTCTCACAATCCCCTTTCATGGTGTTTTCTTTTGCTTTAAATTGCTCCATTTTCAATTCATATTCTATGTCTCTTAATCTTCCTCGCATTACTTTTAAAACCATAGGGTAAAAGCACAAAGTTGTGTCACACTTTTGTCCAACTTATCAACACAATTGAATTTAAGTATTTCTAACTAAAAATCAATTTTCGTCAAATATGTGATCTAGTAAGATTCATTCTAGCTAAGTTGGATACTTCCACAACTTTTTCAACTAAAATTGTTGGCTAAAAATACATGGAGTGCCACTTTGAGTCCAATTTACCAAAAAATTAAAATTATTTGAAAAACTTGAAGTTTCAATAACCCCTATTAATGTAAATAACATTTTTTTTAAAATACAAAAAATACCCTTTTGTAGATCCATGAGTGTAATTTTGAAAAATATATTTATTTAATAGTTTAATTATTATTTATATTTTATTTATATTTTTATTTAAAGTAGGTTATCAACACAAAATATTAGGTTGGTTACCATGCCAACGAAAAATACTAAAACTTATTAATTTTTTTTTTTTAAAATATGATGCACTAGATAAAAGAATCTATTTCAAGATGGTATATTTTTTTTTCCATTTTGGATAAATATTAATATGAAAGTTAACTTATGATGGAAACAACTTTTTTTTCTTTTGATACTAAAGGGGTGTCCCCGTGACCTAGCCTAGCAGCCCAATAGCCCTTACCTTGGGTACCTGAGGTGAGCTAGGGTGAGACTAGTCCCCTATGGGTGAGATCCCCTACTCGCAAGAAGTCCCACCTCTTAAACCTAGGAGCGAAGTCAAACCCGAGACCAATGGGGAGAAAACCCACTACCCAAGCCAACTCTACTACCTGTTCGAGTTGGAAACAACTATTTTTTCATTCACACACATTTTAATATTTATTTTAAAATATATATTTATTAAATTGGAAAAAAATATATCCATGCACTAAAGTTTCAAGTTATAAATACACAAAAGATTTGAAAGAAAAAAATAAAATTTACTATAAAAAGTTTGAAGTCTCATGCAATTTCATTATTTAGCATTCTATCAACAATTAAATTATAGTGTTAATTTATTAAAAAGTAGTCTAAAATTATTTTTTAATTGCTTTAAAAAATACAAACATAAAATATACTAAAAAATACATATTTTACTTGTTTATATTATTTCAAAATTCAAAACATATATGCCACTTTTTAGTGATTCAAGTTTAAAAATTGGATCAGTGTCGGTCGTTTCTTTCATAAAGTGTGACACAGCTTTGTGCTTTCACCCCACAATCTTTAAAATTTTCCTTTTGTCTCCATAAAAAAATGGTATCTTTTGGCAAGATAATGACTTCAATTTGGAGGAACCCATATGAAGAGTTCATCAAAACGTATAATCTTGTTAGCAACAAAGATGTGGAAAAAAATTGAATTTTGATGTAATTGCTTACTATTAATTCTGATTCAAAATTAGATGGTGTATGATGGTGAAATTTTCAGAACTAAATCCAATATAGAGTCAATCTACCCCAAACGATCATGAAATCAAAATCAACCCAAAAAAAATGAAAACAATAAATTCAAATCAATTTTTTTTGTTGATGTTGATCATCTATTGACTCGGGATGCTCTTGCATCAAACACGCTGGGTAAGAAAATTTGTGAGTATGGGCTCACTAAGGTGGATTTAGGTGATATAACCACCCTTAGAGATTGTTCACAACATCCAACAAACTCCATTGCTGACAACTCGAACTCCTCCACCAAATAACCTTCCTCTTCTTCCCTCCATGCCTTCCTCTGGCATGTCTTCATTGCAACTCTACCCTTGCAACTTGCATGCTACAATCATACCTCAATATCATGAAAATTCACTTCATATGGTGTAATCTTTCACTTTCACAACTTTTCTTAGTGGCTCACGCTCTCAATCGTTGAGGACTCTGCTCCCCTGCAATAATATTGTTGAGCTTCTCTCACACTTCCACTATCTACAGGTTGTGTCACAAGCTACCTCACATTCGGTGATCTTCCTGTGTCCCCAAAACCTTTTCTCACTTCCCTCTCTACCCACAGGCCTTGGTGCGAACCACCACTCTCTCAACACTTTATTTGTTTCTCTCTCTTGGTGCTCTATCTGGACACTCAAAACCTCTAGCTTTGATACCACTTGATGAAGAAGTAAAACACACTTCACCCTTCCAACTCTCACTCATTTAACAAAACATATATTACATCTGACTTTGAAAATGATAACAAATAAAATTGGAAAATACTTGTATCAATTTTGGATTGATCTAAATTGCAAACATTACATTCAGATTGTAAAATAAAAACATCTCTTTATTCAAATCAGATTTCATGAAATAATAGTACAAGAACAACTCCCAAACAATATCTTCTTGTGTTCTCTTGGTAGTTTATTTTGTCACCTCCTTGCTTTGTCATGAGATCATAACCTACAAGTATACACTCACTATCTGGCAGCTATGTTTCCCTTGACTCTACCTTCAAGTGACCACTCTACAACTCATCCTTTCACTATTGTCCTCTAATGAAGATTCCTTCAAATTTTCAATTCTTCGCCTTCTTTCATTGAATTTCCTTATCCATAGAGCATGGTCTCAACATAAAATTCCTTAAAGTGACTCTCCATATTCTCACTCCATTTTGTTGCTCCCTCATTGCATCAATTCTAGTTTGAATTATGGAAAAATTAGATTATCCACGCTGAATACATCCCCCTCTAAAGTTTATGCCTTGCCACTATTATTTTGCACTTCTTCGCAGTCCATAGCCTTTCCTGCTTCACATCCTCTACTGGTTTAAAGACTTAGACAAACACAACAAAAAAAAGAGCCAAAAATAATAATTGCTACAACAATACCATATGCACACAAAGCTATTTTTTCTTTTTTTGATTAATCATCAATAGATTACAAAACATCTCCATTTAATATATTTATTAGGAAATATGAGAGGCTGCTAACATGATTACTTGCTAACAACAAAAAAAAACTTAACTACTTCCTAATCTATTCACAGTTACTACTACAACTGCTTAATGTAGAATTATTCATGCTAATTTAGACAACAGACTAATCCCCTAATTTTCTCCACCGTAAGGAGGGAAACTGGGAAAAATTAGTAATATTCTAACACTCCCTCCTAATTTCTACCAGTGATAATTACACCATTAACAATGCCCAATCTTTGTCTTAAATGTTCAAATACAGCCTTTGTTAATGCATTAGTAAATATATCTACTAATTGTTCTTTACATCTACAAAATTTCAATTGAATTTGACCATCATTCACCAACTCTCTGATAAAATGATTTCTTGTATCAATATGCTTGCTCCTCTTGTGAAAGACATAATTTTTTGACAATGAAATTGCAGAATTGTTATCACAAAAGATTGTTGTTGGATCCTCTTGTGTTTACAATAGATATATCAAAACTTTTCTCATCCAAACTGATTAACATGCAGTTGAAGTGGTTGCTACATATTCCACTTCAGCTGATGAAAGAGTCACTATGGATTGCTTCTTTGATGCCCATGAGACTACACCTATCCCAAAATGAAAGATATATCCAAAAGTACTCTTTCTATCATCGATACTACCTGCAAAATCACTACTTTTTTTATAAAGGGAAAAACGGGTTTTACAGGGACCCAAAACCACCAAATTTACAACAAAAGAGAGAGGACAAAAAATTATGGCAGAGAAAACAGGCCACACAAAAGGAAAAAACTAGAAAAAGCAACAGCCAACCACAAAAGACCAGGAAGGTCAGTCAAAAAACTAGCCGAAGTGCAAACAAAAGACCAGTCATAACTAACTCAGAGTCTTCAGAATAGACTTTGTCTTAGCCTCCAGGTCCTGCATGTCTTGAACACCCTTCTTAAAAGTCTGGATCATCTGTGGTGTGGGAGGAGCCTTCCTTTTCAGATTTGCCCTGGTTCTCTTTGAAATTCCAATATCCTCTTCCTAGTTTTTATCTTTTACCTCTTCCAAATCAACCACCAAGGACCCCTGTTGCGCTTTGTCTAGTTTCACAGTCATAGCATTGATAATGATGGCATTATTTCTTGCCATCCTATTGTTCTATTCAGCTATTGTCTTTACAATGTTTTTCATTTTTTCCAAATCAATTTCAATTCTTTTGTCCTTACCCGCATTGTCCTAGATTTCTTTATTGGCACTGTAATCTTTACGATCTGCCTCCTTGCATAATGCAATGACCTTAGCTCCCATTTCTTCTAGTTTACTTTGAAGGGTCTAGTTTTTAATTTTCATCTCATTGATTTCATGAAAAACCCATTTTGAGTTTCTGAATTGGTCCACCGCATTTTTCCTAGCTGTACCCATGAAATCAACAAAGGGTTCCCTATCAAGATTAAAGCAGCTTTTAGTTGGGTTGGGAGCTCTAGGGGATCCCAATCTAACATCTATGTCCGACGATGGGACTGTAGAAGGAGAATTAGTATTGACGCCAGAATCCTCAAAATCAGGACAGTCTTCAGAATACGAAACAAGGTTTTTAACCGATAGATTCTTTTCAGCACCTTTGGGATTGAGAGTAGAACTTCTAGGCTTAGACATAGTGCAGGCTTTAACAGATTGTGGGTTTTGGCTTTTCTTACCAGTTTGAACAGAGGGCAGACTCAGGACTTCTCTCACTAGGCTCAAGTTGAGCTTATTCCCCAAACAACTTGGTTCGGTATCATCCTCAGACTCAGGGGGGATATCCATATTAGCAGGGGCAGGAAAATTTTGAAAATACAATTAACCTAATTAGACCAGTATGCAAAATAGGATATCTTTTTGGGTTTTTCTTGTGGTCTTCCAAACTCTTTCTTAAAGAACAAAAAAGATAGTAGGGGAGAGAAACCCTGACCTTATAATGAAAATGGTTGAGCAGGAAAAAGTGATAGCCGTAGAACCTGGTGAAATGACCATCCAAGGTGATATACTCCATGATAACACAAAGAACTTTTCTCCAGAGAGTTTTAATGGTGTCGAATTCAAAGAAATTGTTAGAAATTTTCACAAGTTTCAGTCTTTCCTTGTCTTTCTTCGGGAATATGATCACTGCTTCATCAGAGAAAACCTTATCCCAAAAAAATTTGTGTCCTTTAGCAGACAAGCCAGTCACTTCAGCTATGAGGTTTTCATCAAGCTTTACTTTCCTACCATAAAGGGTTAATTCCCCATTATCCCAATTCCTCTCAAAATTCTTTGTAGCTTCCCGATTTGACCCATGGAGTTTTTCTAGAAAAGGGAGTAAACCCCCACTTTTGACTTTATTCCATGCCTTAATGTTTCTAGTATGCATTGCAAAGCTATCCAGCTCAACTCTTTTTCTGTCACCACCCATTTTAGCAAACACAGTGGGGAAGACGGAGATGAGAACTTTACCTGAAATGGTCCCACCAAATCTATGAGCCCACGAAGCAAGCCAGGAAAACTTATAGGTTAAGCACTTAGGATTGGTCCCATGCAATCTAATGATTGTAATGTAATTACCCCGTTCTATCATCAATAATGAGATGACCCACTTCTTTCCCATGTGACGCATCATAGTTCAATAAGGCATAGACATTAGCACCTAAATCACTCATGTTTAGCCAAGTGCACTTTCCTTTACTTGTAACCCCTTCATTCACAAAAAATTCTGCCACAACATTGGCTTCTGTATAGGTATGTGAAATCTTTATATTATCAAACTTGGCTAATGTCAAAATAGCATCATAAATCTAAGGCTTTATAGTCCACAAGGGGGGGGACCTACCTAAAATACAATCAATAATATTTTTTAGAATCCCTTTCAAGCCAAAGGTTTTTAAAATTTAGACTATGGGCCAGATTTATAACATGATAAGCTCCAGTTTCCTCAGCAAGGTGATTGGTTTGAGAACATAGGAGAGTGGCAATCACACAGAGAAAATTACCATAGGAATCCCTTATGACTCCATCGCATCCCGCCGCCCTAGGATTACCTTTAGTCACCCCATCAAAATTGGCTTTGACCCACCTATTAGGCAGAAAAGACCAAAAAACACCCTCCCTATCTTTTTTAGCATGTTTAGGGACACAAGAAAAATCAAAATTGATATTCCATTCCTTGGCAACCTTGAGATCATAGGACGAGAAATTCACATTCTTGGTAATACAAGCTTTCTGGGAGATAGCATTAACATTTTCTTTCAATAGTCTAATTATTTTATCAAACACAATGGCCACCAGAGATTCTTTATCTCTGTATATTCTATTGTTTCATTCTTTTCATAGAACCCAAGCAACATGAGGGAAAGAAAAATCCCACAGTTTTCGGAGTACAAGATTGTGAGTCAGGGCTTTCCATTGTATGAAGAAGTCTTCAATTGACAAGGGGAACACCCAAGATAATTGCCAGTAACAGAGTAACTTTTCCCAAATCGAGGCAGCAAAAGGGCAATGAAGGAACAAATGACACACTGACTCTGCCTCCATTTTGCAGAGATAGCATCTATTAGGTATTTGAAAGCCACGCGAAGATTATCAACCATGAGAACCTTGTTTTGAAGAAGGATCCAAAAAAAGATGTTGACTTTAGGGATCAAATGTTTGAACCAAGCCTTCAACCAAAAAGGAGGAGGAATCTAGACAGAAGTAAGCCTATCAAAAGTAGATGAAATAAAATAATTGAATGAAGGTTCATCCATCCAAACAAGATGATCTTCCATCTGATCCAGGCATAGTCTGATAGCCAATGAAGATGACTGAATAGGAGCAAGAGCCTGACTAACACTACACAGATCCACCCATTTTCCATTCACCCGATAATATTTAACATACAAGCCAAATAGAGATTTGCAAATCTTAGCCAACCCACTAAAAGGTATAGTGTTGATAAGGGGCTCGTTAAACAACCATCTATCCTCCCAGAATCTTGTTTGGTTTCCGCTCCTAACTTGCCAACCCACTCCAGTATCAACAACTATTCTTCCATTAATCAGATTATTCCACCATGTTGAACCTCTAGATAGCAGATGGGAATCCATTTTTATTATATGACATCTGTTATTCTCCAAATATTTACTTGCTAGGATATCAGTCCATTCCCCTGATGATGAAAATATTCTCTAAATTTTTTTAGCTAGGAGTATCTTATTAACAATTCTGATTTTTCTAAGGCCTAAACCGCCGGCCTTTTTTGGTCTACACACCAAATCCCATCCTATTAAGGGCAATCTTTTTTTTTCCTCAACACCCAACCAAAGAAATATTTTTTGAATCTTTTCAATAGCATCCAAAAATTTAGTAGGGATTTTGAAGAGGCTCAGAGCATAAATCAAAAAATTCTGAAGAGTAGCTTTGAGGAGTTGTAGTTTACCTGCTTGACTCAACAGAGCTCATTTCTAGCCAGCAAGCTTCTTAGTGAACCTCTCAACCAACAAAATCCAAAAGGATTCTGGGGGTTTAAGGCTTAAGGGTAAGCCAAGATAGGTGGCTAGCAAGGACTCCACCCTTCAACCAAGGATTCTGTTAATTTTATTGTTTGTGAACAAGAGTGTTGAACAAGAAAAGAGAGCTTTTTTGTTTATTAATATGTTGTCTTGACACCCTCCCATACTCATCCAACAGAGATTGCAAATTTTTTCCCTCTGAGACAGATGATTTTCCCAAGAGCATGGAATCATCAACAAATTGTTGATGAGAAAAAGTCAGATTACTTGAGGATGGTTTAAGACCAACAAGGGATCTATTATCGATCAACCTTTTCAAATTTCTTCCAAGAATTTTAGCCATAATAGGGAATAAAATAGGAGAGATAGGATCTCCTTGTCTTAGACCTCTGGAACTTTGGAATAAAGTCATGGGAGATCCATTAACCATTATAGATATAGAAGCAGTAGACACAAGTTGTTCCACCATTTGAAGAACCCTGTTGCAAAACCCAAACGCCTTTAAAATTTGAAACAAGAATTTTTAGTCAACTCTGTCATAGGATTTTGAGATAGCAAGCTTTAACAAAAATCCTTTTGTCTTAGATTCAACTAAGGAATGGATATTCTCACGCACTGTAACAATTGAATCAAGGATCTTTCTACCAGGGACAAATCCATTCTGTTGAGGTGAAACCATAGTAGGCAAGAGAATTAAGAGTCTAGAAGTCAAAACCTTCTAGATGATTTTATAGATCAAGTTGCAGAGGCTTATGGGTCTAAAAGCCTCAAAGTTCACCACTCTAGGCTTCTTAGGGATTAGAACCAGAAAAGTAGCATTCAACTCTTTTAGGAGACTTCTGGATCCAAAAAATTCTTTAACAATATTTGCCACATCCTCTCCAACAATCTCCCAGAACCATTGGAAGAAAAACATAGTGAACCCATCTGGACCTAGAGCTTTACTCCCTTCAAAGGAGAAAACATCCTTCTTAACTTCCTCATTGGTGGGAATAGTAGACAACATAGTGTTATTTTCCTGATTGATCACATTAGGTATAGCCTCTATTAGATGATCCTGATCATTTAGATTATTTTCATCATCCTCAGAAAGAATATTTTTAAAGAATAAAACAACATGCCTTCTAATGTCCTCCTCCTCCTCATACCTAATGCCATCCACTTCTATATGAGAAATTATGTTGACCGCCCTATGTTTTGAGGCCGACAAATGAAAGTACCTAGTATTTTTGTCACCTGCAAATAACCATAAAGCTGTAGATCTTTGTCTCCAGAACTCCTCCTCTTTTCCAATAATATCATGCATCTTAATAAGGAGCTCATTCTCTTTTTCCTTAATATCATTCAAATATCCTTCCTTCTATATTTTTTAAAATCTCCCCTAGATTCATCTGAAGAGCAGATTTGATCCTGAAAATGTTCCCAAAGGACTCTTTTTTCCATTTTTTTAGGTTGAATTTAACTTCCCTTAAGTTTTTAGCCACTCTAAACATAGTTGTGCCAGAGATACTAATATTCCACCATTTCCTAATTTCTTCTTTAAAAGAAGGATGAGAAAGCCACATTTTTTCAACTCTGAACGAGATATTTTTCTTCTTTTTTAAAGGCTCCGCAACAAAACTAATAGGGAAGTGGTTATATCCAATCCTAGAGAGAGGTTTAAGAGAGTAGTAATAGTTAAAGAACCAATGATTAGAGATTAAAGATCTATCTAATCTAGCCTGGATAAGATCCATACCCTTTTTGCGATTCGACCAGGTATAGGAAGCTCCTTGCAAATCCAGATCAATCAGCTCCTGATTTTTGATGAAGCTCTGAAGATGCTCTTTACTCTCTACATTGATCTGCGAACCTCCAATTTTTTCTTCATTGAGTAATGGAGTATTAAAGTCTCCCATAACAACCCAAGACTCTCTATGAAAAATCCTCTAAAAGGCGGCCAACTCCATCTAGAAGGATTTTCTGAGACCCTTTCGATTGGGGGCATAGATATTAGATTGGATCCAGCTGAAATTATCCCTAATATGGGTGAATCTAGTAGCAATATGGTTTGTGCCTTCCAAAATCGGATCCCCTTTGATTAAGTGACTATTCCAGAATGTAGCAATACCTCCTGAAGCACCATTCAAGTTGTTTCCATGTGTACTACAATGCTGAAACAGTTTCATCTTTTCCACTTTTTCTTTTGACATTTTAGTTTTTTGAATAAGGAGAATATCTGGTTTGTGATCTCTAACAAAATTGCACAGAACATCCTGCTTGTGGGGATTATTAAGTCCCTTGATATTCTAAGACATGATCTTCATGAGTTACCAGGGGAGTTGAGGCACTCCGGGATGGTTTTTTGAAAACCATCCACAGTATCCTGAAAATTATTATGCTCTCTTGTCCATTTAGTAGACTTTTCCCTCGAGAGTTCTTTGTTGCTCTACAATCTGCCTTTTCTTTTGATCTGGTAGAAATGCCACTTAGAGTCTTCCATTGTTTTTCTTTTTCTTTTTCTTTGATAAAACCTCTTCTTTGTCAGTCTCTTCTTGACTATCTGTCTCTTTACTTGATTCCTATTGCTTATCAGTAAGGAGTCTTTGCTCCCAGTGTAATGTCTCCATGATGCCATTCAAATGAAAGGTTGAATAGTTGCTAGAAAATTCAGTAGAATGGTCTTGATTATCGCAGGAGTCCTTAACTAATTCTGAGGAATTAGGATCTGTAAAGTGATCTGCACCCGAAGGAAAAAAATCTTCAGAGGAAGGGAGAAGAAGAGGGATGTTCAGCTCCAACGACAGCCCCTAGATAGGAATATCCTCCAAACCAGGGTTCCCATTTATTTTCTCAACTGGGCTCTACTCTTGGGATAAGGGGCTAGCTTCCTGACTCTGCTTTTCTTCGCCAACCATCTGATCCTCACTAACTTCTTTTTCCTTAGTTGTTAAGGTATTCTCAAAATCCTTACATTGGAGTTCCTGTGGAACCTCACCATTATTTCCCATATCACCATCAACCTTATTTGAAGTGCTTTGAGCATTAGACTCTTTATTCTCAAGGATTTCTCCTTCTGATTTCTTTTGCCATACAAATTTAAAATAACTAACTGGTTTCTCCTTCTCTTTAATGAAATTTAAAGGACATTTCTTAGCTCAATGCCCATATTTTCTACATTTGAAACAAGCAAAAAGGATAGTTTCAAACTCTATGTCCTGCGGCCAGGATCCCAGCTTCGACGGAATCTCAATTGATGAGGGAAGGTCAACATTCTGAGAGGCCCCCACACACATTCTTGAAAATACCAAACTCTTTCTAGTAGTTGTCATAGAGTCAATAGAAAGGAGCTCTCCAAAGGAGCTCGCAATACCATAAAAGACATCATCGTTCCAATATTCCAGGGGAAGACCCGGGAGTCTGACCCATACTGGGACATTCTCAAAAATAGAGTTCGAGAGGTCCAGATTAGAATACCATTTCTTTAGAGCCAGGGATGATTTCCCTATAACCCAAGGACCACCACTTCTAACTACCAAGATATCCTCTTTGCAAGTGAAGTCAAATGTGAAAAAGCCCTTTACGAGAGCTGCTAATGAAAATTTTCCATTAGTTCTCCATTTTTTTTTGACAAACTCCCTGACCACTTCAATGTTTGATCTGGGGCCCATAAATTTCCCCACCATGGTTATTTCCATTAAAGCAATGTTATGATCAATTAACAGATCTAGCATAGAAATTGCAAACTTACCTTTCTCAAGGTTAGATATATTTTGCACCAGAGGGAAAGATGACTTTCCATTTGGTTTTACCCCAAATAGAGAGGTCCAGGGTTTTCGATTGCCTCCAATGTCGCCAGTGGTCCCCACCACACCTTTAGATTTTTCATTTTTTTGATTGGCAGGGGAGCCCACATGATTAGCCGCCGGAATATCCTTTCCTCCCAGATCCACCAGGATTTTGTTTCGGGAATCCACATCATCCAAATCAGCCTTTCCTTGCTTCTTACTCAATCCCAGCGCCTGTTATGCCTGTGATTTCTTAGATCCTGCCCCGCCTCCATTTCCATAACTTGAATTTTCAAAATCCTTCTTTTCTCGCCCGTGCCCACGCTCGTGTGCCTCCATCGCTTGTTGGTTACAAAGGGGAGTTATTTTACAAAGCCATTTAATCCTGCAAAATCACTATTAGTATAACCAGTCAAACAAAAATCATTAGTTTTGGATTACACGATTCTATATCTTGTTGTTCCTGTCACATATCTCAATATCCACTTTCCAATTTTCCAATGTGAGTAGTTTGGTGACTCCACGAATCTTGAGATTAGACTAACCCCATACATGATATATAGTCTTATAGCTATAAGATACATCAAACTTCCAATTAATCTCTTAAATATTGTAGAATCAACATTATGCCCTTTTTCTTCTTTACTAACTTTAGGGCTTGTTGTAATTGGTATAGGTATTGAATTACAATTCAACATCCTAAACCTTTTCAACAAATCCTTTGCATATTAGATTGACTAATGAAAATTCCTTTATTTGATTGAACAATTTCAATATGCCAAAAAAATGCTTCATCAAACCCAAATCTGACATCTCAAATTCTTTCATCATTGCTAATTTAAATGTGTCTACATAATTTGTTTTAGTGAAAATTAAATCAACATATATACTCACAATCAAAATATGACCTTCTTCATTGCTCTTTGTGTATAGTGTGGGTTCACTCTTGCTTCTATTTAATCCATTTCTTTGCATATATGAATCAATCCTGCTATACCATGCTCTTGGTGCTTGTTTAAGACCATAAAGAGCCTTCTTCAATTTATAGACCTTGTTTTCATGTCCATGCACTTGATAACCTGGAGATTGTTTCACCTGCACTTCTTCTTCTAGAAAACCTTTCAAAAAAGCTGATTTGACATCCATTTGAAAAAAATTCCAATTACTTTATGTAGCTATTGTTAAAACCATTATAATAGTATCAAGTCTAGCAACTAGAGAAAATGCCTCATTATAATCAATTCCATAATGTTGTGCAAAACCTTTAAATTTGGTTTTATAAACCCATTTGAATCCTATGCAATCCTTAACTTTAGGTAGATCAACTAGCTCCCATGTGTGATTTTTCTCAATGGAATCCATCTCTTCATACATGGCTTTCATCCAACATTCATCCTTAACTGCTTCTTCAAAATACACAGGATCATGAGAGAATAAAGCAAAATTTGAGCAAAAATCCAAATTTCCTTCTTCTCGATCATATACCACTTCCAAACTTCTCATTTTCTTACCTTTACATTTTGACCTTAATGAGGCAAGAGTAGGATTTGATTCATCACCTACTTGTGAATTGGGAGTACGATGATGTGCATGACTTGATGATTCACCTTGTACAACCTTTCGTGGAGTTCTTGTTGGTGCATTTATTTTAGCTTGTGGATTTGATTGATAACCTTGCACAAATTTTTTCTTCAGGTTATTCTTCATTCTATGGTATTGGTGCTCCAATTTTGATTGATTTATCAATGCTTCCATCCCATGCTTCTTCTTCCTTGAATTTGACATCTCTGCTAACAAATCACTTTCTTTGAAATTGGGTTATACAATTTATAAGCTTTTGATTGTTCAGTATAACCAATGAAAATACATTTCTAACTTTTATCATCCAATTTTCTTCTCATTTTAGATGGTACTAATGAATATACAACACACCCAAAAATTCTCAAATGAAATACTATGCTTCTTACCATTTCAAGCTTCTTGTGGAATTTTGTCCTTGACACTCTTTGTAGGACTTCTATTCAAAATGTACACAACACACGCTACTCCTTCGGCCCAAAAATCATTGGAAAAGTTTTTAGCCTTCAACATGCTCCTAGCCATTTCAAATATGGTTTTGTTCTTTCTCTCTACTACACCATTTTCTTGTGGTGTATATCTTGTTGTAAGTTGTTTCTTAATCACATGATATCTACAAAAATCTAGAAATTCATTAGAACAAAATTCACCGCCTCTATTAGAGTACTTTGACATATATTGTACACATTATTTTTTCACCATAGCTTTGAATTCCTTGAATTTACTAAAGGCTTCAAACTTTTGTTTGAGAAAATATACCCAAGTCTTCCTCCTAAAATCATCAGTGAAGGTTATAAAATAAATACTACCTCGAATTGATGGATTTTGCATTGGTCCACATAAATCACTATGAACTATCTCCAATAATACCCTTGTTCTATATGAGACTCCTATAGGAAAAAATTATTTGTGTTATTTTTCCAAAATGCAACTCTCACAAAAATTGGTTGGATGCTCTATAGGTGGAAATCCTTTTACCATTTTTTTCTTTTGTAACAAATTCAAGCCTCCAAAATGTAAATGTCCATACCTCAAATGTCACAACCATGATTGTTCTAAACATACAGTTTTAAATTGGCTTCTTCTACTCCTTGGGTGGACTTAATTTGAAGAGGTTAAATCCGACTCTTGGTCATCTCCACTCTTGCAATAAACCCATCATTTGGAAATCTATCCAATATTTTACAAAAAATACCTTAAAAGATATCCTATAACCCTTGGTTGATCCCACAATACTGGTTTACAATTTCCAAGAGATCCTGATTTTTGTTGAAATCGCATATTTTTAGAAAATATAATGATTTAACCCTGAAATTTTTCATTTAAAGGATTCCAATTGAAGATGGTTTGATCAAACCCCCTTGGATAGAACCCCAATAGTTTTAAACCATACCTATAATGGAGCCTCTTTTATACCTATCAAAATGTTGATAAAAAATCACTTTTGATTTACTTTTTGGGGGATCAAATGAATTCATTTAAAAAAAAAATTGTATGTAGTCCTTATTGTAAGCTCCCCAAAAAGTATAATTTTAAATAAATTTAATTTAATTATTATATTTATTTTTTATTTCTTGTGAATGTAGGTTTCTCACCGAAAATCAAACTCTTTGTTCTACACATGTGGCAAAATAGTAGATTATCAAAAAAAATTAAAAAAAAATTAGTGCACTAGATATTGAAGTTCTTGATCCAACAAAAAAAAAAGAATTTCGATACAATACAAAAAAAGTTATGTTGTATACAGCCCGCCTATGTCTGAATTTTAATTGGTTTGACTTCAAAACTTGATTAAAGAAAAAATATTCAATAAAACACTATGAAACCAAGTGGAAGTGCTAGATATC
Organism: Sequoia sempervirens; assembly: GCA_007258455.2. Taxonomy (NCBI): domain Eukaryota; kingdom Viridiplantae; phylum Streptophyta; class Pinopsida; order Cupressales; family Cupressaceae; genus Sequoia; species Sequoia sempervirens. The sequence continues at coordinate 28,912 of VDFB02007876.1, read as the reverse complement.
ATAGTTAAAAATCTAAATTAAAAAAAAATACAATTTTATCCTTCATGGAAAAAAATTGTTGTATACGGTGAGCATCACTCCTTAAAAATGGTGTTTACTAAAAAAATAGTTTTCAAAGGAGATGGAAAAAGAAGTGCAATCTGATTCCAAAATTTTTGAAAAAAAATGTATTTAGAATCTATAGAAAAAATGTTACAAATCACTAGTTTGCATCATCTTCAAATTCCTCACGGTTTAGCCGCTATAGGTGCTCGAAAGTGAAGATTTAATTAGAAAAAATTAGTTCAATGTCCAATTTGACCAAAAATTGTAAACTAGTATTGTGGGATCACCCCCTTTTTGTATTAGTTGTCCAACACTCGTAAGATTATGCTTTAGTCCAGGTACAAAATAAACATCAGAAATTACAAAAAAATCACCATTTTTTGTCAAAACATTTATTACTCCTTTACCCATTACAACCACTATATTATCATTTTCCAATTTCACTTCAGACTTTATAGATTCATCAAGAAGTCTAGTAAACAAATTTTTATTCCTAGAGTCATATGATTACTGCATCCACTATCCAAAAACTAGATATTTCTTGTGCTCTCTTGACCAACATGACAAGTGATGAACATACTATCAGAATTAGATCTAGATTCATTTGTATAGTAAACATTCTGCTTATTCATGTCTCCTTGTTTCTTTCTACATTCATATGCATAATGTCCATATTTTTTGTAGTAATAGAATTGAATGTTAGATTTATCAAACATTTGGGAATGTTGTTGGGAATGATTGTTTCCACGTCCTCTATTATTGTGGTTCTAAGTATTTTTTTCACCTTGATCTAAATCACTTCTACTACCTTTGCCTTTGCCTCTGCCTCTTCCTCTGAAGCTTAACCTTCCTCTTCCTCTACTAGATGATTCCTAAGACTTGAAAGAATTCTTAGAAGAAATATTGTTATTTCTATTCATTCTAGACTCATGTGTTAACAAAGACCCCATTAATTCATCTACAGATAATTTTGTCAAATCCTTGGATTCTTCAATTGCTACTACTATAGCATCAAATTTGTTTGGTAAACAACTAAGAATCTTTTCTATAATCTTTTGATCTGTCAATTCTTCTCCATTAGATCTGACTTGATTTACAACATTTATAACTTGACTCATAAATTGTTCTACAAACTTTGATTCACTCATTTGTAAATTTTCAAAATTTCTTCTTAAAGATTGAAGTTTAGTTCTTTCACCTTTGTAGTACCTTGATAGGTTGTCTCCAAAATCTCCCATGCCTTCTTGGCTCTTGTTGCTGCTGCAACTCTAGAAAAAATTGCCTCATCCATTGCTTGTTGTATTTGAAATAAAACTTTTGTATCCTTTTTCTTCTTGTCTCTAAGTAGATCATTTTCTCCATGTATCAATGCCTGATAGGCTGCCTCATCTCAAGGTTCTGCAAAACCATTTTCTACCAAATCCTAAATATCTTGTGAACAGAATAAAGTTCTCATCTTAATTGCCCAAAATTCATAATTCTTACCATTAAAAATGGGAATTTGGAGCTGATTTATACCACTTGCTGCCATGTCTACAAGCTGTTCTGCTACAGTAATTTAAATCTTCTTCATTGATGCCTGACCAGTTTATGAATTGTTTCTGCAAACTTGATCCAACCTGCTCTCATACCAATCTGCTGGTTTAAAGGCAGAGACAAACACAACAAAAAGCAGAGCAGAAAAAAAAAACTGCTACAGAAATACCATATGCACGCAAAGCTACTGTTTTATATTTTTCTGATTAATGATCAACAGATTACGAAACGCCTCCATTTAATATACGTATTAGGAAATAGAAGAGGCTGCTAACATGATTACTTGTTAACAATAGAAAAAACTTAACTACTTCCTAATCTATTCACAGTTACTATTGCAACTGCTTAATGCAGAATTATTCATGCTAATTTAGACAACAGACTAATCCCCTAATTTTCTCCACCGTAAGCAGAGAAACTGGGAGAAATTAGTAATATTCTAACATCCTCAATACCTTCCTTCTTTTTTCATTTTATATTTGTTGGCAAGTATACAACACATGCATACTACCTGAGACATCTGTCTTTATCTTCATTTCTTATGTTTTTGTGCCACCATACACTCTAGTTTGCCTTGGTTTAAATCTGCGAACGCCCAACATTTCTGCCGCTCCTCTTCCATTTATCATCGGTTTTGGACAGTGGCTTCAAACAGATGCGACCTTTTCCTCTGTTAGCATTCGATAAAATGGTGATTTTTCCTGGCATGAATAACTGAATCTCTTTCGGTTACTTGCAGTCTTGTTTATCTAGTTTTCACAAATTGTGCACCCTCAAACAGATAACGCATTCTCTAATCCATCCTTACATGGTCGGCCAGTCACCCGATTTACATGTTCTTCCCTTTAATGTGCAGAATCCACTGGTACATACTCCCTTTCAGCGCCTACCTCTGGCTACCAACTCAATTCTTTACCCCAATTGAATTAAGATGAACACCGTTTGTTTTCTGTTTGGTCTTCAACCTTCTGTGGGGGCCTCTTACTCCCTAGCTCGTCCTCATTTATTAATTTCCTCTTCATGTAGGCTGTGGCCTATTATCTAACTCCTCCCTACAATCGGTGATGAAGTTTCTATGTGTTCTCCCTGATGCCAGCCTCCCTATCCCCCTTCTCAATGCCGCCTTCTTGTCACTTCTCTCTCTCGCAGTCCCCTCTCATGGCGTTTTCTTTTGCTTTAAATGGCTCCATTTTCAATTCATATTCCGTGTCTCTTAATCTTCCTACGCCCATTGATTTCTTCCTCACGTTACTTTTAAAACCACAATCTTTTAAATTTCTCTTTTGTCTCCATAAAACGCTGGTATCTTTTAGCAAGATAACGACTTTAATTTGGAGGAACCCATATGAAGAGTTCATCAAAACGTATAATATCGTTACCAATGAACATGTGGAACAAAATCGAATTTTGATGTAATTGCTTCTAGTAATTCGGATTCAAAATCGGACGGTGTATGATATTGTAATTTTCACCATTAAATCCAATATAGAGTCAAATCTGTTCCAAATGATCATGATATCGGAATCAAGTCACAAAAACAAAACGAAAACAATAAATTCAAATTTTTTTTATTTTTTTTGGGTTGATGCTTATCATCTATTGATTCAGGATGCTCATAAAGCCTGTAACTAACATATTCTTATGTGAATATAACTCATGACATTAAATATGAATATCCCATCATGATTCATCCCTAAATATTGATATTAATTCTTAGAGTCATCATTCATCACCCTAGATCAAATCCATGGTTATGGAGTCGAGCTACATTATTTACATAGTCACAATTCTAAACCTTATATTTCTAAAATTTAAATCCAAAATAAGTCACGTTGACTTCCTCATATTTGCCATGGTGAGGTGATCTAATCCATGTTGGTGTTGATTTATGTATTATGTTGTAATTAAATTCATGCATTCGTTTATTTGAAGTCATGGTACAATTCAAAAAGTCATCTTGGTCAAAGAGCTTCAGAAGAAATCAATTGTACATTGTTATATTGTGAATTCATCCTAGGCCCATTACACATTGCTTTGTTTGCTTTATTATTGTTCTAAATTTGTTGAAACTATCATCTAAATGCTTTAATTGAGGATTTCATGACTTGTATAATTCAATATATTCTTTTGAATAATTTTGTAATCATCACTAGTCCTTATTAAAATGAGGTTATCAAAAAATCAAGATGGGTGAATTCTAACACTTAGTTTTTTGTTAGTTCATTCTTACAAATATAGGCTTAGCTACACAGATCAATTATTTATACCACAACCTTCTATAAGTATTTTCAAGTAACATTAATATAGATAGCAAAACAAAATAAAATATCGAAAGTAAATGGTATACAAACTACTAATGCAATTCCGAAGATATAAAATACTTTTGCAGACACAAATCTGGCTTTGATTTGTAAACTGGACCCACCAAAGAGAATATCGCATTTTGTTTTTTATACTTTAACCTTTCATGTTTCTATTACTGATTTATACTCACAGCTATCAATTATTGATATTCATGAATTTATGCTTATCTATGCATCTTAATGGATAGATTAAACCTAGGAAAAGTTAATTTTCTTATAATCTAGTGTATCTTTTTTTCCAACAATA